>JAGXJF010003340.1:0-186328 GCA_019208055.1 Stipa capillata
CAAACTGAAAAGTGAAAACCAAATCACGAACAACACATTCTTATTCTAATCAGATGCAAGACGTTACAGCTTCTGCTAATTCCGACGGAGCCTGTGCAACTAAACTTAAAATGAAAGATTAAACCATCACTGGAAAGTTTGTCCTCACAATTCAGCGACTCACTAAATTTCCAAACCAGATGGGGATTCACAAACTGCTCCACGGAGCTGTTACTCGACTCAATAACAAAATATATCTATCAATTAATTACCAAGCATCTCTAACCGTGAGAACCAGTACGAATTCAACATCGCCACCGCTTGCTTTTAAACCCAATCAACAATAGCTAGCTAAGCTTTCCCTTGAATCAAAGAACTCACCCCGTACTCCCAAGTGGAGCGCCAAATCAATCACCCAGCATCAACTTCCATCGACCCAATGTTATCAAGAACAAAACGGAATGGGTTCGTCCACCTATCGAAACCCTAGCCTAGATTTTGGTGATCACACGAAACATGAGCGCGAGAGAGAGAGAGAGAGGGGCGAACCCCATGCAACTTCATTGTAATCATCATCAGCATTGCTCCGCCGCCGAGCGCCGCTGGTTCCGGTCGCTTCGCTCGCTAGGGTTTCGCCGTGCGGCTGCGTGGAGTGGAGGAGCGCGACAGGAAGGAACGAAGGATACGTGGGGAAGTGGGAACAGCTGCTCTGGTTCTGTACAACAAAAAAAGGGAGGGAGTGTTGGCGAGCACGAATCTTAAAAGAGTATATAACCGTGCACTGTGTCTTTAATCCATACCATAGTGGACAAAATTTTAGAGTTGAGCATAGGAGAGAGTGTCTAGTGACTAGTCTTTAGGTGATACCATGATACCAGTGTACGGTATCACCTTTAAAAATCCGTGAATAATATCGGAGAAATATTTAGTATCGATCATAAATTTCAAACCTAAATTCTATTCAAATGGACATCTTAGTGGTAATAATGCGTCTTGGTATCACAGTATGACCTAAAGGTCGTTAGGACTAGATATGTTCTCTTGAGCACAAGAACTAAGAGTTAGATAAACTACCACTTATACTCTTTCATTTTCTCAATTGCTACTGCTACTTTCAACACATAGCATTAATTGCTCTGCTGGAATAGAGAATAAGGGGAATAGAGAAGAGAATTAATAAATTTGCAAAGTAGGAAGAGAGTTGGCAACATTGCTTTGGAATTGTAGAATGGCATGTATTTTGAGAAAACTTGGGAAGGCTAAAATGACATCTATTATGACACGGAAGGAGTATAGACTAAATGAAATAAACTGGATGCATAAGAAGTCTATTAAGTATATTATCGTAGAACATTTCATCAAAATTTAGAAAATCATTTTTGAAATTTATTATAGTCAAGTGTTTAATTAACATTTACAATCCATCCAAATTGAGAGGAATGACAGGGAGCAACGTGTGGTAGCCGAAGAGGGGATTAGAGAAACACTGAAGGTATGATTTGAACTTAGCGAGAAAGGATGTAAAGAGCAATTTAAAAGGGGTTGATTAAGAGACATAGAACATAACTAAAAGGGGTTGATTATGATAGTTAATGTGTAACTAAAACTGAATTTGCAAGGATCTAACTAAAATTATGAGCCGTCGGATTATAATAAGATGGATGATTCAAATCGTCTTGATTTTGTGATCTCTTACCTTTTATGGAGGATGTAAAGAACAATTAATAGGGGTTGATTAAGTGTAGAGTATAACTAAAAGGGGTTGATTATAAGAGTTAATGTGTAGCTAAAGCTGATTTGCAAGGTTCAACTAAAATTATGAGCTATTGAATATAATTAGATTGGTTGTCCAGATCGCTCAGATTCCACAAACTTGTACCTTTTATATTGGTATAGAAAGTTTACACATTGCAATGGGTAGATTACCACTGTGTCACTTTGCACCCATTTTGTGATAGTAAACACTCTACATCAGGTCAAAGTCAGTAATATTGCACTTTGCACCACCTCATGGTATTTCCTATCGCCTTTAACAAAACTTGCATGTGGGACGTACTCATCCATGTCATGTAGAAAGTGCATCTAGGCCCTAAGTATACTTTGGTGGCTAATAACAAATAATTAAGGGACTAGTACGCATGTCAAGTTATGAACAGACTTTAGTCTCACATGATTGATCCAACCGTCATTGGCGACACTTAAAAAGGTGAAAGGTATTACGTGATGACTACATTATGTCTCATTTCCTAGTTTTACTGACTCGAAAAGTCACATTGAGTATAGGAAAAGTTGCTATGAGAGAGTGTACTCTAAGGTTGAAATAAATTTGTTCAGTGCTCTTTATACTCAATTAGAAGCTTTTCTCAAAAGAACCCACTCAAAGTTTCCAACCGGAAATGTGCGTAAATCTGTTGACCGAAGTATCCGGAGATTTCTTCGGAGTATCCGGGGCAATAACAAAAACTGGGTTTTGGTCAAAGTATCGACTAGAGACTCCGAGCAAAAACTACTCTATGTTACTCCCTCCGGAATATTCGAGAATTTCTAGGAGTGTCTAGGCTTGTTTCCAGCCGTAGTATCTGAGTGTATCTCTAGAAGATTCACACTCATTACCTCGTGCGGAGTCTCCGGCTTTTTCCAGACACTCTAAGGGCCCCTTTGTTCGAGCTGGAGCTGTGCATAAGTCAGATGTGGAGATAAGCTCCAATCAAGCTGCTGTGGAGATAAGCTCCAGATAAGTCAGCTGTCTGTTTGTTAGGGCTTAAGCAGTAGCAACTTATGGTATGAGAGGTAGAACAAATATCTTATGTACCCTTGGTCCAATCCAGTTTGATGTTTATCGATATTGACATAATTTGGACCGTATCCTACACCATTTATGCAACTTGACTGTATTCTTGTTATTGTTTTTTCTTTTTGCAAAGCACATGGATTTTAGGTTCTCCTAACACTCGAAGTACATAATTTATTTATCACACTGGGCATTTTGATTTATTCAATGATTAAGGTGTTGGATTTGGATAGTTTTTCATCCAACATGAATAAATAAACCGTTGGTTCTCTCGCTAATTTTCTCAAGAATACAATTGCTGCTCTGTGAGCCTTGTTTAATCATGACACCAAATTATCTGTAGCGTTTTGATCACATCCTGAGGACCTTAAGCATAATGTATTTAAGTTTCATCATTTTGAAAATAAGCTATCCTGCTTACTCTACTGGTCGACTGTCAGAGCTATGCATCCACTGCAAGAGCAATGCAGTTTTATTCGAAGCACCATCAGTTTATAAAAATGGCAAAATTACTATGGCTTAACCAGCGCTCTTCTTACTCACAATCATCACTCACATAAGAAAAAAATATCTTCAGTTTTCCAGCTGCTCAACAAGGCTTTTGAGAAGCAATATCTTCAATTTCAGTTTGCATGCTCCGGCCGATTATCACATATCTTAATAAAGATAAGGCCTTCGTCCAGACGCAATTTCTACAAACCTTGACAGTTCATCCAAGACTTGCACACAACACGATTCAACACCACCACCTAAACAACATTCCCCATTGTTCAGATCAAACTGTTCTGAATATTCACAAAAGATAATAATCAAGAACTATTAAAAATCCTTTTTCAGTATATGCTAGGAATATGAGAGGGATGAAGAGAAGCGGGGGATGGGCTGGCCGGAGAAGACCTCAGGTGGGCTGGCCGGAGAAGTCGTTGTAGGAGGGCGACACTGGAGACGAGATCGGGGGGCGACACTGGTGGAGTAGGGCGACGAGGTGCAGAGTACGGCGAAGAGGGACCAACAGCGGCAAGCCGAAATCGACACGGGGGAGCTTGGCGCAATGGAGCTCGGGGAGGACGGCGAGGGACCTCGGGGGAGGCCGGTGTCCACGAGTGCGCCATGGGGGAGGACGGCCAGGGGGAGGGGTGGGGGCACGGGCCTGTTCTGGGGTGGGATTGAATCCTAATGGCATTTTGCACGTAAATTCCTATAACTTTGAGGACAAACTGATGGTGCGGGGTGGAGAAGCTCAGGAAATTGCTCTCCCGGTGCTTTTTTTTCATATGCACTAAACTGGTGGGGCTTCTAGGATAAGCTATGTTGAGAAAACCCCATAAGCTCCAACAAAGAGGGCCTAGGAGCTAGTAAGCCAGGGACACTATCTGAGGGTTCTTGGGAGATTTTATAGCCGTTGGGTTTCAAACAGTCAGATACTTTATGCCCCGACCCGGATTCTTGGGGTGTGCTTTTTTGCAGCCAATGGCTAGTTTTTTTAAGTAGACTATTTATATCCCCACTCTTCCATCTAAGCATAACTCATTGCCACTTTGAAATCTTACACTCAATAGAGCTTCTCCCACCTTGCTCAAGCCAAAATAATTTAATTCTTGTGAAGATCATCTATGTCGAATGTGAGATTGTTGCTAGTTGAGCACTAGAACATTAGTTCATCTTCAAGTCTTCAACATGCATTTTACTCTTGGTGATTGAGGGTCCTCTAGACGGCTAGGAGTCCTTGAGAGCTCTCAAGCAAGTTGTGGTGAGTCTCAAGAAGCCTGTGAATGTCACCTCCATCAAGGGAAGAATCACCAAGAGATCAAGGAGACACAAAGTGTGTCCTCAAAAGATAAATGCTTGAGAGGAAGTTGGTTTTAGATCAAAGGGATCCAGGTCCCTGAACGGAGATATAGAATTCCCCTAAGGATCTCAAGTTGGGTAACATATCATCATGTCTCTCTTGGTTACTTTGCTCTATCATCAATTTCCACAAGTTTTACTCTTCGTATTATTGTTGTGCTTGGAGTTGACTAATATCTAGTGGTGCTCATATAGTTTTTGCATTAGACAACTTTTAGTTCTGCATAATTGCAAGAAAAGATTAAATTTGTTTAGTCTCTAAGCCAACGTATTGATCTTTTACATGTGTATCTTCTACCCAACACTCTCTCATCACCCTCTCCCCCCCCCTCCGTCCCCCGTCGCACTATATGCCTCTCCCAAAAACAACCCTACGTCAAAACTGCACCTTAGGGGTACCCCTGTTTTTGGAGTGGCGATGGTGGTGGGTGGTGAGGTTAGGTTGTGGCAATGTGCGCGTGGCTTAGCAAATATGTAATAGCACAAAAGCATAACACCCAACCAAATATTTGAAAAGGCCTAATGACAATGTGGTGCATCTATGTTCATTTACACCCTTTTAGATTTTGGAATCTACTAAGTTTCAAAAAATAAGAAAAAATCAGTGTTGATATGTGTAAAATATCTGAACATGCAAAAATGAATACAAAATTTTGACCGTTCGTGTCCTACCCAAAAATAACAAATGATAATACTCATTTTTAGTAATACGAGCATTATCATGTATCTTTTTTTTTAACACAAATAGTCATGTTCTTGGATTAATTTTTGCCCCTCTCCTAAGGGATCCAATCAGAAGGAATTCCTCACTTCGCTCATGATAGTCGGTCACATGTCCAAAATCTCCGAATGGGTGCAGATGCGTGTGTTTGGGTGCATCATGTCATTTATGAAAAAAGGCCCAGCTTTAAATAATTCACCCGAGGGCCAGCCCTTAAACTATTGATGCCCAGAGGGCTCACCAGTCCAGAGGCTTTTTGTCAAGACAAATTCAGAGTCGTCGAAAATACTAAGGAAAAAGGGCCATGCATCTAAGAATTACATACTATGATTGGGAAAATAAGGGAAAACAGGTCGACTGGGAAGCTCTGTTTCGTTGTCGTACAATTTGAGCTTGCCAATATATACATGCTTGTTGCCGTCAATGACAGAAACAAGTTTAATACATGAACCACTTTCAGCCAATACAAACTCTCCTTTACCAATTCTCATGTTTCCTCCTAGTAATTTCTTTAGTTCCATGTTGTTCTCAGGTCGACAAACGATGGGTCAACCAGTCCAAGACAGCCGGAGCTCCAAATATTATGGCCATGGTACGATCTTCTACCTATCCAGTTTTAAGTTATCGCAAAGGTGGCCGAGTTCAGGCCTAGCCTCCATCCACGATGCAAATGTTGCTTCACGCAAGGATGTACAGTAGAGGTAGGACCTAAATGTGACCAGAAAGAAGTAACGCCTGAAATTGCAAAGTTGGGGGTAAGATACACAATCAATGCCAGGTAAAAAACAAGATAAATATTGAAGCCAATATTAAATGGGTAGTGAATGTCTAGGATGATGTTACAGTCAATACACAATGCTACAATGCATATAAAAAATAGCTTGTACACTTCAGTCAAAACCCGAATTCCTCTGTCACAACTGCTACTACTGCAAGTATTTTCGTACTTTGTGTAATGTTATTTTTAACCATGCAACACTATTTAGCCAAACAGAAAGCTAGATCAGCATCCAAAAGTGATCACATTCTTGGATGTCCTAAAATAGCATTCCTGTATAAAATAACCTATCAGTATGGAGAAGGCAGTAGAAGGACAGACATAAGTACATCTCCTTGCCGTATCCAAACTGCATATGGAACTGAAGTAACGTGATTGATTTACTCTCCATGGTTTATTCCATATAACTGTCATGTTTTATTTAAATTGTAATAACAAACTCACTACAACGTATGGTGCAAAACACAAAAAAGGTACTTTAAACAATGCATAGAAGATTTTGATGAAACACTATTCTAGATGGGCTGTTGCGCAATACCTATCCTTGAGAAATTTTCATGCTTGATGACTCGATATAAATAAGAGTAAAAGAGATGTGCACATTTAAATTTTTTTAGTGTTTCTAAGTAAGGCTAAACACAGGGAGGTGATTACGGCAACATAAGAGTTGAACCATAACCCTTTAGAGAATCACATAGTATTCTAGAAAGGAAAAATCTACACTGACATAACATCAATTTTACACTTCATAAAGCATACTCTGCTCCATATATCCATCTTTTGAATTCATTCCCATTTTGTTTTGCAATAGCAACAGCAGAACGATCTCCCCAATATTTATTAGTTCTCCATTGGAGAAAACAATATAAGCCCTTGGTGATACTGGAAATTAAAATTTTAGAAATGTTATTAGAGGGCAGGTTACCACTTCAGAACAATGATTATTTGGAAAATCTCACTCTGTCAAGGTCAAAAGGTTTGACCTGAGTGCAAATTGTCACCACTTTTTTTAAAAAGGCACCACAAAACCTTTGTTCTAGTGCTACTCGTGGCAGGTGACTCCCAGCCATAGATAATCATCTTTTTTTTATACAGAATACGTACAGGCTTTGTGCATCTTTTCATTACGAAGAAAAACAAGGTCGATAGTTACAGGAGATCCAAGGCTAATTAACTCAAAGAGCGGGTAAGCCTTGTAAAGGTCCTCAGGTAGCCATGGATAGTCGTCTCAGCTTGCTGCCGGCAGCCCAATCAGTGCACATGGTTAATGTGGCTAGTGGCTACATGATGCCAATGCTCTTGAACATATGAGCACAGCATGGCAGCAGATGCACACATGTATAACACAGCAAGTGTATGCCCATGCATAGTGTGATCGGAAGGTCACTAACTGTGATAGTGGCATTTCAAAGAAATCCATCACTTCAGGGGTTCTCTTTTAAAGGTAAATGATCACTTGTACCCCTTTGATCTTGTCAGAGTGGTATTTTGCAAATTACGAAGAACCAGTCTTTCCCTTGGCAGTGGCACATAGTCAATTGCGTGTGTTCAGTGACATTTCTAGAAATGAGCTGCTTTCCAGAGGCATGGATCAAGTTTTTCCTAATTTGTAGCAATATCGCACACCATACAGTAAGTAAACACTCAAACTCAGTCCTATAATGCTTCCTAAGGTTGATCAAGAGCAAAATGGAACACATGTACACCCATGTGTTTGTTGATACAGGCAGATCAATGCTATGCCAAAAGATATATTTGTTGAATGATACTTTATTTTATAAAGTTACGGTGATGTCAGATAAGTTAGTTCAAATATTTTCATCAGATGAAACAAATGCAGGCACTTCATCGTGGATATTTTGTATAAAGTATGACCAACTACAATATGTGATGAACAAAAGAGAAAAAGTTGTGTGCAGAAAAACCCTTGAGTTAAAACAAATCAAACATACCTTAAAGCTTTAGTACCCATATCCATGAGATATGACCATGCCTCGTCGTCATCATCATCATGTGAACAATCTCGCAGTGCCTTCCTGTATTGCAGAATACCCTCCCGCAAATGCCCAGCACCGACACACCTTCATAGCAGAAATCAGTTATAAGAAACAAGTGCAAAACAAGATAGACCGCATCAACAGCCAAGTTAGTAAATTTCCAGTTAGTACACAACTGCGTTTAAATAATTCATATCAAAGCATAGCTCAAGTAAAAGTCACATGTCACACAAAAAGTACCTGTCAATGACTGTGTCGACCTCTTCTTTGCTCTTAGGGCCATGTACCAATGCTCTAGTAAGGTTTAGTATGTCACGGTAGTCACCCTGTCTGAGGGCTACGTCAGTGGAAGTTTTGGTGGATACACTTTTTGTAAGAGAAGTTGATACGAAATGTGTTTCTGCTGTTTGTTCCATGACAAACTTTGCATCTGCACCAAGTCTCAGGCATGTAATAGCCATCGCATAAGCAACACCACCATATCCCGTGTGTGAAATAAAGAGATAGTACCTAGCAGATCTGTAAAGAAGCAATGAGGATTCTTATATCCTGTAATTGAGCAACGCGAGTCATCACGCTATATAAATTTGTGGATTAGGGTGCATACTGATCGATTGATGATTGTATTGAATCCATATCAGCAGCCAATGCTTCTCTTTCCCTGGTGAGAGGTATCCTTTTGTAGTCAATACAATACCCCTGACCTCTCAATGTGCTGTACACTTCAGCTGGTGTCATCACGTCCTCAAGATCTATGTGTTCCCAATAACCTAACACACTACATTGATTTGTGGCTGCGTTAAACTCTTCTTGATGCAGAAGTAGCCGACCACCTAGCTGTTTAACTTCAGAGAGTATATCCTCCTTCAGCCTTGCCTCTATGTTCTCTACCTGCATAGGATATAATTTAAGAATTGCCAGAAAACAAATAGTCAAATATTGGAGGATGCCTCACCATTGGGCCACTTATGCCAACATGCTTCAGTGTATCAACAGGTTGATCTAGTTCTCTCAAAACAAACGGTGTTCCCTTGATGTAAACTACCACTTCCTCCCTAAGATCCGTGACGACCACCTTTTGAGCAATGCTTCTTCCACTTGTATCTTTAGAGCCTAAATACGACAGAACTTCTCTTGCTCCATCAACAGTTGGCGTTGCCATGCTATACACAGGGTATCCATCCACCTGAAGTAGACACCCTAATAATTGTAATTATTTATCCAATAAATAGACCTTCATTTCTAAAATGAGGTCAATAAGTGGTAATTTATGCTAAGTAAATCCACTAGCTTTCTCAAGAAAAGAACTAGTACGGTAGCACAAAACAGTTTAACAAATGGTGAAGTTTTTGTTAGAGATATGGTAGGGATTGTATTTGTATTGGATTAGGATTCCTCCTCTTGCCTTATATTCCAAGTCTATTGTACTATATATTTGCCTATTGGGCTGTGCAATAGATCAAGGTTCCTATTTCCCTAACATGGTATCAGAGCAATTAGGGTTTTAAATTTTTTTTTCGCCTCCCCGCTGTTCCACCGCCGCCGCTCACGCCGCCGGCCTCCCCGACCGTTGGCCGCCGTCCAGCTGCGGCTCCCCGGCCACCCGCCGGTCTCCCTGGGGCTCTCCGGCCGTCCGTCGGCCTCCCCGGCGCCCGCCTCTCTCCGCGCGACCGCCGGCCTCCTCGGCCTCCCGCCGGCCCCGCTGCCCCGGCTGAGGTCGGGCCGGCGCCCCTCCGGCCGTCCGCTCTGAGCCGCCGGGCGCCGCCGCCGCTCTGCCGCTCTCCAGGCCTCCGCCGGTCTCCTCGTCCCCGGCCCCGCTTGCCGCCGGCTCGGGCCGCCGGCCTCCCCTGCTGGCCGCTTGGTCGCCAGCCGGCGCCCCTCCGCCTCTGCGTGCTCACCCTCCATAAATAGGACAAATACTTAGTCCAAATATTCACATAATTCCGACATTAATCAGCTCAGGAAGCAAATACCATCAGCTATTTTGGCCAACATCTTGACTGACAGGCTGAGATGATGTACTAGCTATCAGTCAAAGTGTTTCTTTGCATTAAAGAACAAAATAAATCTTACAATAGAATTAGGCTGGATGTGGTGCCAATGATTATCATTTTAGAAATATGGGGATTCAACACAAGTATCATCTCAAGGAGTCCATTATAGTTATAAAAGTTCAAGTTTTGTTGTTGTGTTGTGCTAATTTTGCGAGGCTCATGATAGGAATGAACAGAACTATTTGGACTTTAGGGAATTCTTATTAGAAATTAGAAGTTGCCTTCTCTCAAGATGTCTTGAACACCTCCATTTAATCTGGGCAATATTATCTCCGTAGCACTCCAAATATGCCACTTTAGTTAAAAGCCACTATAACTAACATTTTTAATAAAAATACAATGCCTGTTGGTGAAACTGATCAGAGGAATGGATGGATAATATGACAATGTGACAGGAGAAAACACTGGAGATGTAGCCCTATTGCCAGCTTTGATGCTACATCGAGGAATCCAGTGTTTGCTCCTGTTATGAACAAGGCTATATCAAGAATCAGGGCTCTCAATATGAAAATCCAGTTATCAAGGCAGCCTAACGTTAGAGTAGATAATAGTTGCCATAACTAGAGCAAAAAAATATGGCAAAACAGTATCTTCTGTAGGAGTAATGAGTTTCACACAGCATATGGTGTGAACTAGTCTGATATATTTGTACAGTAGAAATCTCAAATCTTACACCAAATATTTACCTACTCTGATGGGTCAGAACTTTTGATAACATATAAAGTTCAATTGGCAGAACTAAACAGGGATATCAATAATGATAGAACAACTGTACAGACATCCATGAGCAGATACAGCATGCACATTGGTTAGTTACACAATAGAGTACCTTGATAACATGTGGTGTACCACGGAAGTTCATGTTGCTTGACCTTCTCTGTCCAGGAAAGAAATACATTTTGAGTATGGATCCCTTCCCTAGAACAGAACCATTACGAGCTTGGACAATGGCTTCCATCGTTACATCACCTTGTGGAGGTTGACATGTTGCTTTAGGCTCATCCTGCAAATGGCAAATGATTTTTTATTAGCATCATGTCCTCAAAGGTGCACAAATGAAGCTTTGGTGAGGAAAGGGGAAGATATTTACAGGTACGGTGAAAAAACGCCCAGGTCGCAGTCTTATGCTCCATTTCATGGTTTGGATCTCCGGGCGCTGTTGCAGCCAATTTTTAAATGAGATCTTTGTTTCTCCTTGCCCGCAGAAACCATCAAATGCTTCACTCCCAAGGTATGCCGAGAATGCAATTAATTTCAGGTACCTCTCCAAATATTCAGCACCACGATTTAATGCGACTCTCCTAACTCTTGGCTCCATATTTTGTTGATTAATTACTTTTGTGTACTGCAGAACAGCTTGGCGAATATTCTGCAAAGCTGAACATTTGTCAATAATAGTATCCAAAATCTGCCTACACTCAATTCCGTTGTCAAATAATCTTGTAATCTTTCGCAGCAGGAGGATGTCATTAATTCCAAATCTAGAGTGTAGCTCTGTCAAAGTGTGAGGTTTCCATGATTCTGAATTCAAGTGACCATTGTGGTCTATTGTTTCTTCTCCACTTGAGTAATCAGCATCATTTGTATCTTCGTGATTATCTTGAACAGCTGGCATTCTAATTGGTCTGCCATGATCAATTCGGAGTCTGAGCAGGCAAGCAATCACAGTACCGGTAGTTGTTCTGCCCCTGCCCATCTATAAAGACCATAAAGTCAACATCTAAGTTTTTGAAGCCTTTCATATGAACGAAGAGACCACATTTTGCTTAATGTAGGATTCCTGCCCAGTAAAGAAATGAGTTATAATACCTGGCAATTGAATACAAAAGCAGCATCCTTGCAAGCAGCTGCGACATTCAAGGCTATTGTGTCAAAATCTGAACTTTTGGGGGCTTTACCATCAGTAATGGGCACTCGTGCATATTTGATTGGAAGGCCTTCAGAATCCAAACGTTTGTATACCTCCAGCGGAGTCAGAACAGCTTCGTTATTGACATTTTCCCATGCATCAAATATCTCACCATTGTCGGTTTCATGAATAACCATTATGGCCCCATCATACTGTTCTGCTTCCCGTAAAATATCGTCCTTCAACCGAGCTTCCATGCGCTCCACTCTATCACGACCGATCCCCTGATATCAATGCATTGTATATCATTTAGACCACTAAACATTTCTCGCCAGATAATTACAGAAGAGCATATGACATTGCTTTCAGTAATGGTGTTGTGCATATGAAAATAATTAGTTTTGAGTTAGATTAGATTTGCAAGAGATAAGAGTCTGAGTATTAGGGGACAAGTCAGCCTATAAAAGGCTATGCATTGTAACTTGTGAGAGATAGTCACCCCAATGTGAAAGGCTCACAGCAAATAGTTTATTCTGCATGTTTATACAAAATAGCTGACAAGTACAAATTCTAACGATCTGAATAAGTGAGCAGAATTATTTTCATAGAACCAGAACCGGCACAAGGCCTTTTTGGACAGCACCTTCAAGATCAGTAGTTGTCTCAAGTCTGAATGCATATGCAGAAAGTTGAGGGTGCAAATTAATTATCACAATAACCTATAAAGGTTTTGTAATTGCTGCATGCTACTACATCAAAGAGAAAAAATACAAATATGGATGTTAGATAAGAGACATGTGCAAACTTAACATAGGGCTTGTCATCTAAAGTTTTACGTATCCTGTTTTTATTAAAAACCAAAGATTATAAGCACCCTATTTTACATCATAAATCCGCTGAGGCAACTGGAAATGGCGCATACCGTGTACTCAAGCATATTCTTGTATGGTCTTTCCACTTCTCGTAGCACAAATGGCTTTCCGTTTATATAGATAACTGGCTCTTCTCTCATATTATGCCAGAGTATCGGCCGCCTTCCCTTGCTTGTACTAACGCGCTGAATAACAGCTCGAATGCCATCAACAGTAGGATTTGCAACACCATAGACTGAAAATCCAGGAATTTCCCGAAAATTAGGTGCACCCTCCACTCTTTCAGGTAAATTAAGGTTGTGACACCCTGGGCAATGATCACTTTTTAAAACAGTTTGACGTCCAAGAACTTCCCCATTCCTCATGGCAGCAACAACATCCATCTCATGTGGACGTCCATCAGCAGATTCAATAATTTTTGGAAGAGAGGGTTTTGAACTTGAATAACCAAGAGCACCCATTGGATCTCTCCTCAACAGCCTGAATACATTGAAATGCAAAACAAATTGAGTCTCCGGTTATGTCAAATGATAACAAGAGGCCATAAATAGAAAATTAAAAAGTTATTGCTGGTAATATTAGAAATGGATGTCTTTATATGGTATTCTTGAGTCTTGACTGTGCATCACAATGCATCCCTACTAAGGTTTTAAAGAGTGAGAAGTAGAGTCGATGGATCTTTTACATAGTGCATAACTTATCGTGGCAATATAGCGCACATAACATGCTTGGACTTGCGACTTGTTTTATCTCCCTCCTCTGTTAACATAGGTAATGAACCATGTGAACAAAACATAAAACTTGCATTGTGTTAGGGCTTTATGCAATGAATTCTCATATGGATCCAGAAATGTCTTTACACTGAAGTGCCACTACATATTGTAGCGGTGCAGCAGGCTGCTGTTAAGCATCAACTGTACAAATATGCTACGGAAGCTGCTACGCACCCAAGTTTATTGTTTGTAAGCTAGGGATGATCTCTCAAGTAAATGAATGATGGATCATATTGATATATGTTGAGGCCAAAAGCCGGAACCTGACCGAGCTGATTTTGAAATCGCAAATTTCAATTTTTGGTTTTTTGAACTTTGACAATTAGAGTATAACCAACAAGTAATATAACATCTATTACGCACGAAGTTGCAGATAGGTGGTGGGCTGATGTGGGCGGATCTACATGGAAAACTGGCGAGGGTATTGAAAACAGGAGAGACCCCGGTTCCCGTAAACCAGGCAGTTACCGTCGGGTAATTCTGAGCCTGATAAGGAATCAGCTACTTTAACTTATTTCTAACAACTATAGTTCATTCCTCAAATACAGCCCACGGACCAAAAAACCACGAAGTTACGAACCACAAATTATGCTGCTACTGTGATCTCCTCCGTGATGTCATGAATGGCTCCTTAACTTAAGATTTTTAACAGTTGTAGTAAACTAGTAATTACTCAGATACATGCCATGAACAAAAGAACTATTGAGCCATAAATCCACAGCATGGTTGTGATCTCCCATGTGGATGTCATAAATTGCTTCCTTAGTTAGATATTGTTTTTTTTTCCTCTATAACTTTCTCACAGCAGTTTATGCCTTGCAACAATTCACGCTGCCATCAAGACTAAGATCAGTACAAGATTGAGGAGCAAATATCAATGTGGTGTCTGACAGATGTTAGAGTGCCTTTAAGACATCATATGACTTGGTCAAAACGCAGAAGCTACAAGGATGAGTGGGCAAGGTGAGAGAACAACAAGTCAGTAAGGCATCTGTCAGATGTCAGAAGAGTGTACATAATGCTCACAATTTTACTTGTTGCATTTTCACTTGATGTAAATCACAAATTGGGTTACTTATTTAATATAACTAAAATTTAAAGAGTTATGATTACGTATTCATGTAAAATAGTCAATGCTAAGTAAAATTAATAATAATACTCCCTCTATCCAAGAACATAGGGCGTATTTCTTATTCAACAATATAGGGCTTATTTCATATTCCAATGCATAGTAAGTGTCTTGTTCCCTCTATGCCCTTAATAAATATCTAGCTTTCCTTTGTATTCACTACATGCATGCATTGAATATATAGTATTAAAAACACAATGATTACGGGTAATTTAGTCACTTTGGATGTATCCTTGGTCTATGTGCAAGACAAAATACGCCATATATTTTTGGACGGATGGAGTATATCAAACTGTTGGTGCTGTGTTCAGTAAAAAAATGTTTATGTTCAATATGGGCATTGACCAGGGGGGAAAAGGAAAAGTAGGAATCAGCCTGCACGAAGTGGTTATGTATTAATGGTAATGAACTGTTGATGTTAATTCTTATAGAAACACAACAATTTGGGGGGAAAATGTATATAAACAAATAAAAAGAATAGACCAGAGTCAGGGAGGAAACTTGCTCGTTGTCAGCTCCCAGCCTAGCTCCGAGAATTTTCAAAATCTGGTAAATTTTCAAAATCTGGTTTTTTTATCCTTGGCATTGACACCACACTGAATCGGCATTAAAAATTTGATAGGACCGACGATACAGCTCCTACATGACTCAAGTGTCAATGTCTAATATGTCTTGGACATGGAGATGCCTAGTAGAAGTGCCAGTGCAACCTAGCAATCATTCCAAATAAACTATAAATCAAAATGGAATTCCTTGATGCACTATGAGGGAAAGTAAACACAAAGCAGTTCTCTGAATATCCACATTCAACCTACTATTCGATAATAGAGTGAAACCCAACAAAAAAGGTAATTTTTAAAAATTTGTTCCGTGTCTCAAAGGAAACAATGTTCAGGCTACACATTCTTACAAGCTGTATATTGCTGCCATTTGTATGGCAAGGTGCCATGGCTCACCTTCGAAGAATGCTGTACAGTTCAGGCCTTGCTCTCATCCAATCAGAGAAACTAACTTCCGAAGGAGTTGATTGGTGAGCAGAGCTCACCGAATGTACATAGACAGCAAAGCATATGAGGAAGTAATAACGTTCCAAGTACTCCACAAAGAAGGAAAGTGATGCCTCCCGTTTCATCTCATCAGGTTGCCGAAGAATGCTATTGCGGTAGGTCGCAATAGCTTCTCTTAGGTTCTGTTCACGATGACAGCAAGCACAGACAGGAAATAAACTGACAAAGTTGCTTGAGTTGAATTAAATAACATTTCAGGACATAAAATGGCATACCTGCATAGAGTCACATTTATCAATAACTTTGTCCACTTGCCTTTTGCCTTCAACACCCCCCTGCATAAATATCAAACACAAAGTGATTACTGAGAGAAATTAAGGAAAAAGAAAAATAAATTAACATATTCAGGTCATTGCCTCCAGAACTCGGACTAAGCTCCTAATGACAGCATATTCTCCTCTGAGAATTGCTTCTTCTGAGCTAGGAGTGTAATCATCTACATCATTTCCAGCATAGAAGACCTTTCCAATCGAACTTGTCCTCGGGATACCTGCAGCACACAGCACCCCACACCTCAAATATAGGAAAATCCAAGTACAGGCATAAACTATAAGCGCATGATGCAATAAGCATATCGTAAGATATCGTATGCATCAAGTAGACTTTCAGTTGCCATCAGTCTATAGTTACTAAATAATCTCATGAAAGTTTTAAAACACATGAGAATCATATGACTGTGCATGTGGAGCAGCATATTGTTTCTCAACCAGTTCAACATAGCTAACAGAGGAAAACATGTATGTTTTGTGCTCACCTGAAGCTCCTATCCGGTTTAGGTAAACCAACGTAGATATGACCATACCAGTAGTAGTCCGTCCCCTCCCCATTTGACAATTAAACACAATTTCAGTCTCTATATCAACTTGAGAGATGCGGCGTACCTGTTACACAAGGAAATTTAATGCTATATAGCGATGGCTTGTGTACAATAGCTGATTGTCTGCAGATAATTCAACCTGTGCTAAATGTGTTTCCTATTAACTGTGGCTAAACAGTTCAAAGTTAAAACATAGAGAAATAGCATGACTTGCACACAGATCTCAAGGTAGCCAGACAACCTGGACGTGTGAAGGTCTAATTTCCAGCAAAAAATGTGAAGATATTGGCACGAGAAGTTAAGTGGCAAACTTAATGGCAACATATAAAACTAACCAGGTTGTCAAAATCTCCTTCCTTTGGAGCTTTTTCATCAGTAATAGGAACACGCTCATAATCAACAAGGTATCCTTGATGTTGTAACTCCTCATAGACCTACAGATGAATTAAGTTTTCTCAAAAGGACTAAACAGAAGTAAAAAATATATCCTAAATCATAAATCATGGTGTTACCTCAAGTGGAGTCTTAACCGTATCAGAGATCACTGACTCCCACTGGTCCACCATCTGACCATTTGGTAGCTCATCAGTAACTAGGATCTTATTCCCATAACTGCTCCATCAAATATTCCATAATAAAAACCTGTTAATAGTAATTTGAACAGAAAAATAGTTTGTTTTGCTAGTGATGTACCTTGAAGCTTCCTGAAGAATATCTTCTTTCAGGCGAAACTCCATCTGCTCCACTCTCTCCCGGTTGATTCCCTATAGTAGCAGAGATGCAGGATCAATAATAGACAATTTCAAGTCTTAATCATGTGCAAGACCTCGTGTTTTAATCTTCAAGTCTTAATCATGTGCAAGTTTTAATCTTCAAGTCTTAATCTTAATCATGTGGAAAACAAAATGAGAACTATATGAACTTCAAGTCTTAATCATGTGCAAGATCTCGTGTTTTAATCTTCTATAGATGGTTCAATTTTCTATAGCCTAACAAATATCTGCTAGAAAATACCCAAATTAACAAGAGATCCCAGAAAAATATTCCACATCTGCAATTGCACTAGACCGTCACAATTTCTTGAAAACAAAGCAATATATTAGCCAGGGTCTCAGGGCATTTGCGTCATAATTTCCACTGTGGATGTTTCACGAAACAGCTGTTCGTGGTTAAAGACCTTGATGGGACTCTTAACGTAATCAATACAAATATATACACTTAGGAAAACGAGACATGATCAGAAAAATGAAAGCAGTAATCACTATAGAAGTCAGGTATCTAAGCAAACCGTATATTCAAGGTTCGAGAAGGGCCTTTCGACATCTCGCAGAACAAAGGGGCGACCATTGATATAGATAACCTGTTTAACATTAGTGGAAAAACACAAGTTATTAAATGTGATAACATGAAAATCAAATGCTACAGGGTATACCCTGTTGTAGGGAGATGAAACATTGGGCTGTGAAAAAGAAGGGGTATAGCCTATCCAAAAGGCACTTCAGGTGCAAATCAAGTAAAATGCTGCTAAATCCACAATAAAAATTTTAAAATTACATATTGTATAGTCATGGATGTCAAATAGACTAAAGATATTTAAAGTTAAAGGTCTCTTCAGAAAAGAAAAAAAGGAGAACATATATAGAGAGAGAAAGATAGAGAATCTATGCCATATACAGATAACATGTTTAACATTAGTGGAAAGGCGTTCTCTTCTCTACTTCTCTTTATTTAATTGTGTCTATCTAGTGAGAGTTGGAACTTGATACTCTAGTCAGTTAAACATCCATGCTTTACTCATTGTGTATTTACATAGTTTCCGACGTGGTAAACATTGTATTTTGAATGTTTTGCCTGAAGATGCTTTTGCACCAAATACTGTAATTTAGTAACTAGTTTTCTTACTGGTTCCTCCCGAAGACTGTGCCACAGAACTCTTGTTTGCTTTCCCTTCTTCTGTGCTCCGATATGATTTAGCACATTCACAATTCCTTCCATCGTAGGCATTGCAACGCCATGAACACGCAAGGATCCTGCCTGAAAAATAAATGTTGATAATGAATAGATGACAGGACAACTTTGTCAAGCATCAAGACCTGACGTATTGGAAAAAATATTAGGAAGGTTGAGAACCTAGACTAGATGGCATGTTGAGTTTGCAAGGTGCCATTGAAAAGGAAGCTAGATTACCACAAAACTGAGAGGTACATTTATTTAAAGCTATGCGTTCGGGCCTTCTAGGCCAACATTTCCACAGCAAGTATTTTGTGAAATTAACAAATGAATTATTCAGTGCCTAGATATGTCCCATGTGTGCATCATGTTGCTTTTGCAAAAATTATCTTCTTTTGTTTGATCTGAAAATATTACATCTTAGAAAGAAGAACAGTGGATGGATATAGAATGGTGAGATTTTGCTGAGATGAAACGGATGCAATGTGACTGTCAGTTATTACAAAATCCACAAAGACACAATATGCAATTTACACAAGCACAGCAGTTTACACTGCAAAAGCACACAAACACTGTTTGAGAACCGATAGCCTAGATTACCATAAGAAACAAGTATAACAACCAGACAGGTAACAAAGCATTCTGGCGCCCCGATTACTGCACGCAACATACGCCAGATAGTAACAGCCAAAATAGTAGTAACCCCAAATTGGTACGACAGATTTCGTCGCGAACGCAGCGAATGGGGGAGCAGGGGAATCAGTGAAACTCACGGGCGCGCATCAGAGGAGGTTAACGCGAGATTAGGGAAGACGAGAGAGACGCAGAAGCACATGCAAGAGTAACAACCTGTCTGTAATTGGGCGCGCCGTTGATGTGCGGGGTGAGGCGCTTGTTCTGGCACCCGGGGAAGTGGTCGCTCTTGAGGATGGTCTTCTTCCCGAGCACGGAGCCGCCCCTGCTGCTGATGACCTGCTCCGCCGCCGCCTGCACGTCGTCCATCTCGCCCAACTCCATCCCCTCTTCGACTACCAGCCCTCCGCCACCACCACGGCGCCAGCACCACCGGCAGGGCCCGGCGAGCGCGACAACCCCGACCCCGACCCCGACCGCGAGACGAGATGCGGAGACGGGGCGAGATGCAGGAGAAGACGAGGAGGAGGAGGAGGGAGGGACAACGCGGCGCGAGAGGGGGTGGGAGGGAACAGGAGGACGGGGGCGGAGGGGGCAGGGAGCCAGTGGGAAGGAGGGAGAAGCGATAGGGAACGGAGGCGAAAGGAGGGAGGTGGGTGTGCGGAGGCCGGCCTTATAGATAGGCTCGATCGCTCGCTCGCTCCCTCGTTCGTAGTACTCGTCGTAGCTCGCAGGGGGGCGTCCTCGAATCAAAAATCGCTGCTGTTACGCGCTATCTCTTCGCCATGTGTTGTTTTGCCACGCTACCGAGTCCATCCCCGAGTTGCTGCTGCACACGCGATCCGCGTTTTCTTCTCGTTTCTCACAGGGCACGAAAAGGATCGGTCGCTGCTGTTACTGTCATGGGCAGATGGGATTAAAAACCACAGCTGGGTAGGTCATAGTTCGTTGCACGATCCGATTAGTTAACTAGTGAAGTTGTCGCTGTTGTTGCTAGTCGATTAGTTTAGCTTGACGCCGATCAGGACCTGGGCGGGGCAAACATGTCCAGCCGCGTCTCCGTTTTGCTTGCGGCGGTGGTGGCCGGGGCGCCTCGCGCGTCCCCCGCACCTTTCCACGGCATATTCCACGCCCTTTTTCTCCCGCTTCCCATGTGCCGCGCCTCCAACCTCCGGGCGCTTCCGTCCGCGCGCTGTGCTTGCCCCGCGCGGCAGGGGGAGCCAGAGAAAGCCCATATCCGACGCTGCCACGGCCGTGCGTTCGCGGCATATTCCGCTCGCCGTGCGGCTCACTTTTACCGAGGGTGCGTGCGTCGGAGCGTGTCGGTCTGCCGTGCGTCACATGGTTGCCGACCTGATCTCACGGGCCCACGCCGCGCGCTTGTGGCGGGTGGAGTTGTAACTGAACGGAACTGATCTGATCTGATCTGATCTGAGCTGAGCTGATCTGCGGCCTGCTATCTATCCTGCGGTGACCCGACAAGCCGTCGCGTCAGGCGTTAGTAGGGCCTTTTGTCCCCTGCTCCACGTTTCTCTCCTTGCCTTTTTGTATGGGGACGGACGGGCGGGCGACTTCCTCACTCCACCTTTTTCTTAATATAATAATGCTCCAACGTATAGCTGATTGATTACGCAGTGTGTCACGTCCTTAGAAGAGGAGATAAGGATGTGTCGTGTATGCGTGTATCTGATCAGTGCTTTTTATAGATGTAGCCAATGCGTTAGGATAGAACTAATACTGTAGCAGCCTAGCAGGTCTAGGCTCAGCTATCTCATCGCTGTGAAATAGGTTGGTTGGTTGGATTGGGACTGTCAAGAATGTCCTGGTCTCTAGACCCAAGAATGAACTGGACGAGAACTTCATCTCAAAGAGACAACCAAGGGATGTCCTCACCCGAACCGCCCCGCCATCTTCTTCAACGTCCTCTGCGTCCTCACCGCCGCCTCCCTCCACCGTGACGCCCTCATCCTCTTCGCCTCCATGAGGCCGTAGGGGCCCTCCTGCTTCCCCGACCACTGCACCTACCCGCTCGCTCTTAAGTCCTGCGCAGCGTCGAGCGGCCTCATCCTCGGCGTCCAGATCCATTCCGCCGTCGCCAGGCTCGATCTCGACGCGAATCTATTCGTGGCGCATTCGGCGATCACCATGTATGCACGGTGCGGCCGCCCGGGGGGACGCTTACCAGATGTTCGACGAAATGCGGCACCGGGATGTCATCTCTTGGAACGCCATTATTTCTGGGTTCGCTCATGCGGGCTTGTTTGGCCGGGTCGTGGGGGTTTTCACGGATTTGGTGGGGCTGCAGTGTCCAAGGCCCGATGCTGGGACCATGGCAAGCATCCTGCCTGCCATGGGCAATGCCAAGGCAGAGGACATCACATTCGTGAGGGCAGTATTTGATGAGATGCAGTTTAGAGGACTTATTTCTTGGAACGCTATGCTGTCTATATATGCTATCAACAGACTGCATGTTAAGGCCGTTGAGCTGTTCATGAGGATGGAGAAGGATGAGGTTGAGCCAGATGCGGTGACACTAGCAACTGTTCTTCCTTCTTGTGGAGAGGTCTCAGCCTTTTCACTTGGGAAGCGAATCCATGAGATTATCAAGAGAAAAAGGATGTGCCCCAATATGTTGCTTGAGAATGCTCTCATGGACATGTACGCTAATTGTGGATGCTTGAAGGATGCTAGGGATGTCTTTGATTCCATGAGTGCACGGGATGTAGTATCATGGACTTCGATCATTTCTGCTTATGGCATGCGTGGTCATGGGACTAAAGCCATCGACCTATTTGAGAACATGAGAGGACAAGGCCTGGAACCAGATTCTATTGCGTTTTCTTGCAGCATGTAGCCATGCTGGCTTTTTGGATGTTGGAAAGCATTATTTTGATTGCATGACTAGTAGATATCAGCTAACTCCAAAAACAGAGCACTATACTCTAACTGTGGATGCTTGAAGGATGTTGCGGATGTCTTTGTTTTCATGAATGCACGGGGTGTAGTATCATGGACTTCGATCATTTCTGCTTATGGCATGCGTGGTCATGGGACTGAAGCCATCGACCTGTTTGAGAACATGAGAGGACAAGGCCTGGAACCGGATTCTATTGCGTTTGTTGCTGTTCTTGCAGCATGTAGCCATGCTGGCTTTTTGGATGTTGGAAAGCATTATTTTGATTGCATGACTAGTAGATATCAGCTAACTCCAAAAACAGAGCACTATACTTGTATGGTGGACCTTCTTGGGCATGCTGGCTGTATAAGCGAGGCATATAATTTCATTATGGCGATGCCTATCGAGCCAAATGAAAGAGTTTGGGGAGCCTTACTACGAGCTTGCAGGATTCACTCCAATATGGACATTGGGTTGTTGGCAGCAGACAGTTTGTTCACATTGGTACCTGACCAAACGGCATACTATTTGCTATTGTTAAATATTTATGCTAGGGCTGGGAGATTGGCAAGCAGAGGTATAAACACTAGTCCAGGGACGCCTATTAGGATAACGATGAATCTCAGAACGTGTGGTGACTGCCATCATGCTGCAAAGCTCATTTCAACAATCACCAATAGAGAGATTATCCTCAAAGATATCAATAGGTTTCACCATATAGTACAAGGAGTTTGCTCATGTGGAGACTATTGGTAACAAAATATATGATTATCGCATAGTGCATTCTTAACTTCAAGCCGGGTTGGTTGAAGAAGAAAGACCTTGGTATGAAGCTTGAATTTCTGTCTCTAGCTTGTATGTGTTTCTAGACCAGATGGTAATTGTCTGAGCAACATTTCATACAAAATGCAACATACATGTGCTACTGTGTGCACGCCACTGCCAGAGTATATATAAAAAAGACCATCCAGGGAATGAGCATCTAATTTTCTGATCTTGTTCTTTGGTTCAATAAAAGCAACCAGCCAGAAAAGGTTGATAGCCTGATAAAAATGCCGTTTTAATCAACGCTCATGCGAGCTATCATATAACCTTTAGATGATGTCGGGAAGCAGATAAAGAGAGAAATGCTTTCCGGGAGAATCGAAAGCATTAATTAGGAATAACATTTGTCTTTCTCTGGATTATCTTCCAAACTAACAAGATCCAAGACGGCGGAGATTGTTCAGGAATTTGTGCTTGAGCTAAAAAATGGTTAACCAGGACGGATGCAAGAAATGGTACTTAAAAGACTATTATCTCTTTGCCATGCTTCTTTTCTTGGTTCCTAAAGTCCCATTCAAATATCAACCAGAAATTCCTCGCATGGCTAAGAATCACATAAAGTGTTTTTATATGCTTGATGTTTATTGCCGAAGAATGCTATTGCGGTAGGTCGCAATACCTTCTCTTAGGTTCTATTCACGATGACAGCAAGCACAGGCAGGAAATAAACTGACAAAGTTGCTTAAATTGAATTAAATAACATGCTTGTATCTGATCAGTGCTTACTTATAGATGTAGCCAAATGCGTTAGGATAGAGCTAACACTGTAGCGCCCTAGCAGGCCTAGACGTGAGCTATCTCATCGCTGTGAAAAAGGTTGGTTCGTTGGATTAGGACTTCCAAGAATGCCCTGGTCTTTAGACCCAAGAATGAACTGGACGAGAACATCTCAAAGCGACAACCGGAGGATGCCCACCCGGTAAGTGTGAAAGTAACACGCTTGTCAAATCTTGAAAAAAGTACGTATACTTGTCAGGTCCAGGCCGTTGGAATCGAGTGCATGAAGCGAATGTTCTATATATCGATGGAAGAGCCTACACACCACATATTTGCTCTGCACCGACAAATGAATTCTTGCATATCGCTCGAACCGTGACGCTAATAACCTTGCGTTCCTTGCCTGTCAGGTCCTGTACCGTGTAACGGGCGGCTAAACACCGTTAGACACTTAAGTACGATTATTGTAACTAATTAAGCTGAACTCGTGGCTCCTGTGATGCAGTATAAATCACGGAGAGTGGATGGTTGGGCGCCACGAGATGCAAAATCCTATTTTTCTGTTCTCGCTTTACTTTACCTTCGCCTGTATTCCTGTAGTTCTTCCGGAAATGCTCCCGAATTAGCCCAGCTCGCTCCCGTTCCTGCCGATTTCCGAGTCAGGTTCCAGTGTAATTCGTCGCTGTGACTTAGGATCCTGACAATTGGTATCAGAGCACTATTCCTCCCCCAAATTTTTTTTTCGGCGGGCCTTTCCCCTCTCATCACTGTAGCAAAGAGGGTTTTTGTCTCTCCTCTGCACGCGTTTGGCAAGCTTCAATTTTTCTCCATTGCAGCCATGGCGAACTCGATTGGGCCTCAGATCTGACTGCCGCCTTGCCATTTTCTTCATTTCGGCATGTCCCAGACCCACCGCCGTACCCGTTCCCAAGACCGGATGGTGGCGGCGGCGGAAGAAGCTGACATTCTGGAGCAGGCGCAAATTCAAGCGCAATTAGAGGCGGCCATCCGTGATCGTCTTCCTCGCGAGGTGCTTGCCCTCACTCATCGTTTCACCATCACCAACAATCAGTCGACACTCTTCAAGGTGATATATCCAAACTCACTGACCTGGTTTCCCAGATTGTCGTCTCGCTCAATCGTTCCCCGGGATTCGGTGCCCAGAGTCCATCTTTCACTGACCAAAGTGCCATTCAAAATACTCCTCCGCACCCGGTGATTCCTCCTTTGAGTCCCATTCAAGAGGGCACCACGCCGGCCAGCGCTCCAACCTCCTATCAGCCTACCCATCAGCGTCCTCGTGCTCTGGGGCACAACATTCAATTGGGTAATTTAAGTCCCCAACAACTGCCGCATCCCCAGTACCCTCTTAGCTCTACTCCTCACCCAGTTCATGCCATTCCGCTTCCTTCCCAACATCCCCCGTCGTCGGCTGAACCCACCAACATTCACCACACCCATTATATTACCAATCCTCACACCCACCCTCTCCTGTACCAACAACCGGTGCCTTCTCATACTCCTCCTTTTCCTTCTATAGTGCCACCATTTCAGTCTTCCGTTTCCCCAACATACCATCCTCCCCAACCACCTTATTACCCACCTTCATCCACTTATTATCCTCCACACTCCACTCCGCCTACTATCCCACCAAACTTTCCCTATTCACCACAGTATCCTCCTCAGCCATCTCATGCTGGCCAGCAGCCGAGTAGTCCTGACCCATATATTCGATCACCTAATGTAGAACTCCCTTTGTTCTTTGGCGAGAATGCTATGGGCTGGCTCCAGGACTGCGAGAGTGTCTTTGCTCTGGCAGGAATACCTAATGACTCTAAGGTTAAATGGGCTCATGCTCACATCCGTGGCAGGGCTAAAACATGGCTTTCTAGCAGTGACTTCAATATCTACTTGCTGAATTGGCCGCAATTTTGTGAGCTTTTATGTGACAGATTTCCAGCTCCGGGGGATTTTGAGGGGGTGTTTGGTTGGGCTTTTCAGCAGTTTTTCACTGGAAAAAGCTGCAGCCCAACCAAACGGCCAGCTTTTCAGCAGCTTTTGCTAACGGTAGCTGTGGGCTTTGCAGTACAAATTCAGCTGTTTGGAAAAGCTGCCTTTTGCCAGCTTTTTGCAATGTGCTGAAACTTCTGTGCTCATTTTTCAAAATGCTGTAGATGATTTGGATCAACCAAAAGCCATATGTTTATTTTCCCACAGCCACAGCAGCTTTTCCAGACAGCCAGCTAACAGCAGCTTTGTTAACAGCCACAGCCCAACCAAACAGGCCTTGAGTCTATGGATCAATGTCAACAGCTTAAGCAACTGACTTCAGTGACTCTATACATTGACACATTTGAAGATTGGATGATCCAAATGAAGCGCGACCACACTTACTTGCCTGAGCGTTTCTTTCTCCTCAGATTTCTCAGTGGCCTGAAAGATACTATCAAGCATGCCGTCAAATGTCACAAACCTGCTACTCTTTGCTCAGCTTATTGGTTTGCCCGACAACAAGAAGCTTCCTATCTCTCCAACAACAAGAAGCTTTCCACTGCTACTACTCAGCCCAAACCCTTACCTTCAGCACCGGTCGTTCGACAACCGACCAGCAGAGAATTTCGCCAACATCCTACTCCTGATCGCCCAAAAGAAAAGGGCAAATGTTGGTATTGCCCCGAACCATGGGTTTATGGGCATAAATGTGCTAACGTTAAGAATTTAGTTCATGCCATTCAAATGCAGGGTCACAGTGATGAGGAGGATATCCTATCCCCTGAGGACAGTTACCAAGACGCGCAATCTATTCTTCCTCCACCTCCTGATCTCCCAGCTGAACCTGTTTCCTCTGAGCAACTGCCCCAACGTTCTGTAGAGTTACTGTACATTTCAGCGGAGGCCCTTCATGGTATGCCTGGCGATACTACTCTGTCAGTCCTCGCCAATATTGCTGGATATCAGGCTATTGCTTTACTGGACAGTGGCAGCACCAATACATTTCTGGACTCGTCTTTTGCTACGAAAGCTAAATTGCACATCCAACCTATTGCTGCTCGGAAAGTTTCCGTTGCTGGTGGTGGTGAGTTGACCTCCACGGGTTTTGTTCCTAACTGCACATTTGTCATTCAACACCACACCTTTCAACATGATTGCAAAATTCTGTCACTTCAGAGCTATGATATGATATTGGGCGCTAATTGGCTCAAACAGCATAGTCCTAATTACACTGACTGGGACTGTCGGCGAACAAGCGCCGACGTCGGTGGTCCGGAAGGACTCGCTTTGGGATTCGGCCGGGGAAGCGTGGATCTACGGACCTACGCTCAAGCTAGAGCTTGGCAAGAAGGGGAACTAGATATCTAGAAAACACACGTTGGTTTACCTAGGTTCGGGCCACCTTTTAGGTGTAACACCCTACGTCCTGCCTTATGTGTATTTGAGATTATGTGGAGGGATTACAATGAGCTAGCAGCACAGGTGCTCCTGTTCTTCTTCTTCTAGGGCTCAGATGTCTAGGGTTGTGTTCTCTCAAAACCTCCCCTCTGCCTTCGCATGGCCTCGGTTCTCCCCTTATATACCCGGGGGTCACCACAATGGCCGAAAGGTAAATATCTTACGATAACGCTTGTTGCTGACGAATAGGGCGTGGGCGAGCCACGCCGGTGGTTGAAATTCGCTGTAGCGGAATAGTGCCGGTCACGCCTTGGTTGGAAACCGGATCATCATGATGGGGTTGTGTCAGGAGGTGAAGACTTCCTGGGACGTCTCCTGACACGGGCAATGCTGCAACTACCCAGGCCCCATGGACCAGGTGCAGAGGGCATGCGTATGGGCGCGCGGCGGCGCGCTCTCAAAGTCAAAAAGGTGTCAAACATCTCCATCCCCTCCAAGACTGATAGCTGATAGGGCTTATCACTTGGGGGAATGGGAAACGGTCAGGGCGCCGCACCTTGTCCACAAAAACTTGGAGTAGATGGGCATTTAATGCACCCGACACGCGCATTAAATGCGCCTGTCGGGCCACGTGGACTGAGGAGGGATCCACAAGGGGTGCTCGGGGCTCCCGGGATCGGAGGCCTCCGAGCACGCTCCCTAGGCCGCTCCATCATCCGGGCGAGATTCGGCGCCCCGAGCAGGGGCCAAGACGCCTCGGGTGCTCGGGGTGAGCCCCCGAGCACTTCTTCTCGAGTGCTCGGGGCGAGCCCCCGAGCACTTCTGCTTGATTCGTCACGAGCGGGGAACAAGTCGCCTTGGGTGCTTCGGGAAGCACCCTTAAGGGACAACTCGGGGCATCCCTCGACTTAGCCGAGTGGGAACAGTACTCGGGGTGGGCCCCCAAGCACCTCCTCTTAACTCCTACATCCTTGGCGACGTTGTGTCAAGTTAGGCCTTTGCCAATGGTTTAGGGGACCCTGGTCCCCGTATCGCTGACAGTAGCCCTCGGCCCAGCCACCAGACGGTGGCCCAAAAAGGACGAGGCTGGGGGCGAGGCCTTCACTCTATGGGCCAACGAAGACGCCGGCCCATTCAGAGCGCCAAATGGGGGAACGACTCCGATTTTTATGCGACGTGGGACGACGCGCACCTCTGCCAAACGAGGAAAGCACGCCTTGATTCCCGTGCGCCGCGTGCGCCCTGTCAGAGAAACAGAGCTGACACCGCTGCCCACATCACGCAACGGTTCAAATTCTTGATTGCTTCTTCAAAAAGCTTCGCCATTCTCACGCCTCCTCGTCTCCTTCGCCTCCTTTCTTTTCACTGCGCCCTTTCACCTCCTTGTCTTCTTCGCTTCCACGCCCTTTTGCCTCCTCATCTTCCACGCCGCACCGCCGCCATGCTGAGACGCGAAAGGCGCCGCGCTCCTCCGCCGCCCGCCACCACCGACGCCGCCGACGCCATCCTCCCCAAGTCCCGCCTCCTAAACGAGGAGAGCATGGACAGGTTGCGGAAGATGCTGGTCTCGCAGGGCCAGAGGGGGGCGGCGACGGTGAGGCCGGCCACGTATCCGCCGGATCCAAGGCCGGAGGAGACGGTGACCTTCATCAGCTTCATTGCGGCGGGCCTGGTGCCGCCATTCTCCCCCTTCTTCCTCGAGGTGCTGTCGGAGTATGGGATCCACCTCATCCATCTCATCCCCAATTCCGTGGTGATGCTGGCGATCTTCGCCCATCTCTGCGAGATGTTCGTGGGCGTGATGCCTTCGGTGGCGCTCTTCCGCCATTACTTCGTGCTCCGGTCGACGGGAAAGAGTAGGGGCTCCGACCGGGTGGAGGCCGCGGGGAGCTGCAATTTCCGCCTACGGGAGAAAATCAGCGACCACTACATTTCGCAGGAGACGCGGAACAAGTGGGATGACTGGCGCAACCAATGGTGCTATATTTCCACCGATCCGCACGGCCAACTCCTGCTTCCCGACGGGCCGGCGCCGGCACACAAGAGGACGTGGGAGTTCTTGCCGGAGGACGACGACCAGCTGCGGCCGGTCGTGGAGCGGATCGCGCAGCTGCGGGCCGCGGGCTTGACGGCGACCATGGTCGTCGGCGATTTCCTCTGGCGGCGGCTGGCGCCGCTGTGGGAGTGGGGCCACCCGGCCTGGATGTACACCGGCCCGCGAGACATCGGCCGGATGGTGATTGGCGAGGCGGGAGACCTCGCTCCCGACGCGTTGAGGGCGATGCTGCGGATTCTCCTGAGCACCGGAGACGTCACTTCGGCTCAACTGCCGCGGCCAGATCTTGCGCTCTGCGAGAACCTGCAGCACAACGCAATCCGCACGGCCCTCCCTGAGTTCGACCCCAAGGGGATCAAGCCGGCGGACGTGCGAAGGGCGGCCGGCTCATTGAGGATTCCGGGAGGCGACGACGCCGGCGAAGAGCCTGCTGCGAGGACTCCGGGGACCCGCGCCGCCGGCGAGGATCCCGCGGACCCAAAGGGCAAGCAACCGCGGGCGCCTTCCCCCATCTTCCCCTTCATCGCCGCCACCCCCTCCTCCGCCTTCCGGCCAGCGGGCGGCGGGCACCGGGGGCAGCGGCTCGGGGCGAGGCAGCGCCCAGCTGGCGTCGGCGGGGGGCCCGTCGCAGCAGAGGCCAGGGGCTGCCAAGCCCGATGCGCCCAGCAAGAAGAGGAAGGAGCCGCCGTCGTCGACGCCGGGATTCCAAATTCCGACCGCGCGCTGGCGGTACGAAAGGCCCTCGCCATCGTAAGACGCGAACTCTTCTTCATTCTATAAGGTGAATATAATGCTCAGGGATTAACCCAAGGTTCGTCGTCCTGCTATTGATTTCAGGGCGCCCAAGAAGACTCGGACAGCCCCGAGTGCCGACGCCGCTCCGAGCGCCGCGGCCGCCCCGAGGGCCGAAACCGCTCCAAGTACCGAGGCCATCCCCGAGCACTGAGGCCACCCCGAGCGCTGAGGGAGCCTCGAGAACGGAGGCCGCTTCGAGCGCCGAGGTCGCCCCGAGGGCAGAGGTTGCCCCGAGCACCGAGCCTGCCCCGAGGGCGGAGGCTGTGACCGGGGAGTTGTGCCCCGAGGGGGAGCCCCGGGGCTCTCGCTGCTCGGGAGCCACCCGATAGCCCGCCGGTGGTGCTCGAAGGGCGCTCAGTGCCCGAAGGCGGGGAGCAACTCCTCCTAGAGGGGGTCCACGGCAGCCCAAGTGTCGGGGCGAGCCGGGACTTTGCGCGCCACACCGAAATGCCTCGGGGATCCTTCCCCGAAGTGTTCGATACGGCGCACGCCATGGTGGAGAAGTTACGGGCCACCGTTGCGTCGGAGAAGGCCGCGTTGGAGGAGCTGGAAACCGCGCTGGAGGAGCGGGAGGCCGCCCTTGCTGACGCCACGGAAGCCTTCCTCGCGTGGGTCCGGATCGCCAACACTGAACATCAAAGGGCCAGTGCAAAAATCCTCAAGGAAAGAAAAGCCTTGGAGGAAATGCGTGCGGAGGTCCTTGATGAAAGCGACGAGGTGGCCCAGCGGCTAAATCAGGTCGCCCTTCGCGAGCTAGAGGCCGCCACGTGGGAGGCCGCGCTCGACCAGCGAGAGAAATCGCTGGACGAAGGGGAGGCCTCCTTGACGTAGCTAGCCCAGGCGCTCGAAGGCGAGGTCGAAGCCGCTCGTAAGGAAGGCGCCGACCAGCTGGAGGCGGCCAAGGCGGAGGCCCGAGAGTAAATCCGCCGAGCCAAAGAGGACAGGGGCCATCGCATCCGAGAGGTGGAGCAGCGCCTCGAGGATAGCAACGTCTCCAAGCGGAAGCTCTCAGAGCGGGTGGCGGAGCTGCAGAAGGATCTGCAGCAACTGGAGTTGTCGACGGCCGAGGAGAGGGATCATGTGGCGCCCCCGGTTTTATGCCGGGAACTCCCTCATGATCACTGTATCGGTCCCTGGATCAGTAGCCGATACACACGAGTTAACCTGTATATCATTGTCATACATGCGTAAACAATTAAATAGACCGTTAAGGTCGGTAATCTGATACCTGTAGCCCAACGGCTATAAATCTGCAGCGGAATTCAACGATGAGGTGGCTCATCAATGTGCCATACCCGACAGGCAACTGACTGGGGTTACGCCCTAGCTTTCGCGATCGTGATTGCTTCTTCGGATCTGACGTCTCCTTCGTCTGGCCAAATCAACAAGCCAGGTGAGTACATTGAATGTACTCACAAGCTATTCCCACAGGAGAGATTATACGACAATATTTAATGCAGGGGTTTAATCAAGGAATAGCTCTAACCTAAGTTGCTGGTTATGCGGAAACGTAAGGTTATAATTCAAATACGGTAAGGGTAGATTCCAAAGCAGTTTCATAAATTAGAGTGAAACAAAATAACAAAACTGTTCTTGAGGTAGACCCGGCTACCTCTTTTTCTCAATCTCGAGATAGCTCAGTCCATACTACCCCGGGCAGTATGACTAGCGTCTCGATACACTGCTCGGCCTGCACCATCCCGGATAGTGCAGCTAGCGTCCTTAGAACGGTGCTCAGCCCCTGTTATCCCGGATAACATGGCTAGCTCCCGTTTGACTCCATGCTCAGCCCATACCGTCCCGGACAGTACGGCTAGCCTCTCCTCCTGCAATTCCTTGCTACCAGCCTGTAGCGTAAATTGCACACTGTCGACACATCATGCCCACGTCCTTAATCCCTTTCCCGGCTTTCACAACCAAAACTTAGTCTAACTAGTGTGTGGCCTTGCTAGTTCATGTCCATGACCGAGGACGCGGCTATTCGAATAGTTTTTAACACTCTGCAGAGGTTGTACAGCTTTACCCACAAGATGTAGGTCACCCTGGGAGTACTTTGCAACGTATACTGCCAGGGTTATTACAACGAGACCTTCGCCCGCTTCCATACCAGAGTTGGACCCGCTAGGTGGTTGACCCACTTTTGCGTCCCGGACCAAAAGTGGGACTCCCCACCTTTGTGTCGCATCAAGACCTCACGCCCGGCGTAGGTGGATCTCTAGGACTTTAAACACCTAGCACAAACTTCGTACTTCCCACGGGTCCAAACCCTAATACTTGTCGGGGTACTAAGCCAAGTCCTTCCCATAAAGGACATGTGGACGTACGGTGAGGAACCGGTTTAGCGGCACTTAGGCTCGGTCCTTAACTGATTCGAGCGAGACTCCATTCCTCAACCCACGATCGTCCCGGACGAACGTGCCATTACCAATTCCTCTATAGCCCCAGGCTGCCCTTAGCATTCTCGCCCGAATCCAAATCATCTTCAATTTTTCATTCAAGGTTTTGACAAACATTCTTTTAAACACCACCCCGAATAACGCACGTTATCCGAGGGTTTTATTCCCATATCCCGAATGGGGTTTTATAAATCGTGGAAAACCTATTTTTGACTAGAGCAGGTCTAAGCGCGGCTAAAGCCTATAACCTTAATACTTTTGTCGGTCGCGGGACAACCGACTATTATACCTAGGGTTACAAGGGTCGGATAATCAGACCTAATTGTCGTGCAACTAATGGGAATAACTATTCCTACATAAAATATCGTTTATAACCACATAGCATGCAGAGTTCGCAAACAATATAATTATGATTTCACACATATGGGATTCAACATGATCAAAGTGGAAATGCTTGCCTGGCAATATCGTCCCGGTCTTGGTCTTGAATCCGATTCGTCAGTTGTCCGAATTCCTTCGCGCGATAATTCCTAACGTTGCATCTACACGTCGAAAAGAACGGCGAATAAATCAACGAGGCAAGGAAGAACCAAATAACATTGAATCAGAAACTTCAGCACATGAAATCATAACGCTCTTGACAACTATTGGATTCTAAGGGGCTACAAGAAATAAAAGGGCGCGGAGGTGGCTCGCTGCCGCGGCAGGGGCAAGGTGGCAAGCGACGATGGCTTGACACGGCAGGAATTAGGCAGCAGGGACAAGGTTTTGCTGCGGTAGAAACAATGCAGCGACGGTAGAGGCTTGCCATGGCAGAGGAAAGTGACAACGGCAGTTGCCGCGGTGGGAGAGAGGCTGTCGCGGCGCTGCCACGGTAGGGCACAGCTTGCCGTGGCGGGGAACTAGCTTGTAGTGGCAAAAGAATGGCTTGCCGTGGTGCTGCCGCGGTGGACAAAATGGGCTGTCGCGGCGGGCAGGGGCTTCGGCACGGTACTGCCACGGTGACGGAGAGGTTGCCGCGTTGCTGCCGCGGCGGGGAAAAGAGTTGCCGCGGGTTGCCACGACAGAGCGAGGCGGCAGCGGCAGTTGCCGCATTACTGCCGCGGTGGGGAAGGAGGTTGCCACGGCAGGGCAAGGGAGCTGCGACAGTAGCTTGCCGCGACGGGAGAAATAGCTGCCGAGGCGGCAGGGGCTTTTAGAATAATAGAATCAGGGCTTTAGGTTATCCGGATAAACATATCTACCACAAGTTCCTGTCGCATTAGGGTTTCAAGGTTTTCGGGAGATCTTTGCATCGCATTTGCCGTTAGGGTTTTGAGGTCGTCCGGGGTTTTATGTTTGCAATATCCTTGGTGCTTTGGATAACTTAGGTTAATTATTAGTTACAGTTCACAAAGATACGACTAGGGTTTTAGGGTCCTCGGAGAACATACGATTACGTTTGCCGAATTAGGGTTTCCGCTTCTCGACGGATCAATCTTTTATACTAACTCTCGACCCCAAAAGAGTTGATCATGTCATGGCTATGTTCAGGGGAAAGGTGTCACGGTTTCTACGTTATCCCATACGCGACCATCCTAACGTACCATGAAATAAAGGCTTCCTTTCATAATGAAATATTATCCTCGTTAGATTCATGACTACGGTATCTACCTAGTTAGCTTCCGGACTGTAGGTCAAAAAGGCTTGGAGATGTTTTTCTAAGGTGTTGTTTTATGACATGAAATAATGGTTTCTGTATTCAAAGGATTTTTAAGTTTCTACTGCCTTGCTTTATACCTCTTAGCTAGGTAGGGCCGTTCGAGATATAGCTAAACTAAGGGTGGCATCATACTTACCAGGGTACTTAGAAGTCTTTACTCAATTACTTGAAAGAACCTGGTGTTGATTGCTCATGTAATCGAGTATTGACATACTGCAGGGCTTTATGTTTGTATTATTTAATGTGAGAGTATTTGGGTATTAGGATAGTACTGGACTCCAAATCTTGTGTTTAACTTTTGAGGATTTAGGGAACAAGGATCTAGTTACTTGAAACTAACTAAGGGAGACATGCGCAACCTACTGAAATTGGAACTAACTAAACAGCTGAGCTCAAAATCTACGTTAGATTTTATTGTTGCAGCTAACCAACTAACTAATTAACTAACTAATTAACTAACTAATTAACTATCTAACTAGCTAACTAACTAACAAATTAATTAACTAATTAACTAATTAACTAACTAACTGCCTTAGCTAATTAACCAATTAACCCGTTAGCGTTTATAGGGTTTGCTGACGTGCGAGGTTGTTTAATCTGGGAGCTAATTAAATGGACTCGGCTAACCGATTCAACAGAGGCATTTATAGAGGGGCTGCTAAGGAGAGGAGGCGAGGTTGAGGGCGCAGCTCACCGGCAACAGAAAAAGGCAGCAAGGGCACGGCAGAGGGGACGGCGGTGCTATGAAGGAGAAAAGGGAGGCTTGGGCTGAGTACACCAGGCGGCGGACTGGCGAGCGGCACCGAGGCGACGGTGGATCTGGGCTCACCGGCAGCGGATGGCATGCTCGGGGGGAGCGGCACAGGAGGAGTGCGGCGCGGGGGCTGGAGGTAAGGTCGGCGGCGACAGGGGATTGATTCCTCCGGTGGCGAGCGGCGGGCTCGCCGAGCGGAGCAGCGATGCTGAGGGACGGGGACTGCGGCTGTGGCCGTCATCGGGAAAAAGCGTGGGGCGGCGAGCTTCACGGTGGCGGTGTCGCGGTGATGAGAACGGCGACGGCGGTTGCTGATGAGCTACCGACGGTTGGTCGGGTGAGTGGCAAGGAGGCGGCGCGCGGCTTGAGGGGGCTGTCCGGCGGTGAGGCGAGCGCGGTGAGGAGGCGCCGGTGTACAGGGGAGTTCGGGTGAACTGTCGAGGTTGCGGAATGGGGCAGCCCAGTTGGGTTTGGATTGGGGGATGGAGTGAGGAAAGCTCAGCTTGGGGAGCTCGGAGGCTGTGGAAGGTGGGTGCTTGAGTCTAGGGAAAAATGGTGAAACTTGCTCAGGTAGCTTGGGGAGTTTGGGGAAGAAGTAGAAATGGGGAGGATGAGGGGCGCACGGCTCGGCCTCTGTGCTCAGTTGCAGGGAGAAGGGAGTGGGGATTTAGCTTGGGAAGAAAATGAACCAGGGGAGAAGGAAAAACTGGTACGGGCTGTGGCAGATGCCCCAAGGAATGCTGGCATTGATGGAGTAAGCGAGTGAGCTATTGACCAGCAACAATGCCAACAGGAGGATGGGAAAGAATTGTGACAGGAGGAAGAGTGGTAGAAGAAATGAGGTGTCAGTCCCTGCTGTGGATGTATAGTGAATATTAGGCACCGATTTTTAGCTGGCTGGGCTGCGTGTCAAAAAGGAATTGTTTTGACAGCGCTCCGTACAGGATAGCTTGGCATGGCTCACGCATGTGCTGGCAGATAAATAGTAGAGCTTGGGCATCGAGTTTTGAGCAGGTTGATGAGCTAGCAAGTAACATGGCTGTCGGCAGGAGAGAAGAACTGAAATAGGAGACAATGGGAGGGGAAGAGCAGGTACTGAGCGGTGCTGTAGCAGCACAATTTAACAGTAAAGTTTAGGCACCGAATTGCAGTCCACAAGACCACTGTACTTTCCTGTCACGAGATGTCAACTCTAGGGTTAGGAGAATTTGTACAACTGCGTGTCTAGTTATTTGCTTGGATGCTCGAGGAGACAGATAAGGGTAGAAGCTAATATCTTAATAAGAGGGGATATATTAGTGATATAAGATGCCCTTTGGGTATGGACCTCCTGTGATTTCATGTAGAACTGTTAATTTAAGCAAAATATTCGTTAAAGTTTTCTTGGAATGTTTGAACTAAACATGTCTTTGTTCTTGTATATTCGGGACCCTGGAGATGTGAGGAACATGGTGTGTTTTTATTGGAATTTATGGAACTTATCTATAGGGCAGCTTAAGGCGTGATTTTGCCCTAGTGTTGATTATTTCCATTGCTTAACATCATTGAATTGGGGATTCCTATTTTATTGCATAATTGAGTTGTATATGATGTCGGGTTGCTCCAGAAATTTCATTCGTAATTTTTAGAGAAATCGAGGAGGGTTAGATCTCGCGATTAGGGTTTTGATGGAGTTAGGAATTAAATAGGAAGGAAATGATTCGGAAGCTCGGATCTAGGGTTTCAGAGCGCGGCCAGGTGGGGCAGAGACACGGGGCTCGAGGTAGGACATTTGTCTCGGCTTGGGACGTGTTGGTGACGAGGCACCGTTGACACATCAGCGTATACTACGCAGATGTTGAACGGAATTGTCCGCGTTGTCAGACGAAGGTTCGGGGAATTAGGGTTTTGACTAAACGGAGATCGATAAGAGTAAAGACAAGTGTTTTCGTATTTGGCATTTAGTTTCATCATGATTCGAACTACAGTTTTAATTAAGTGTATTTTCCGGCTGACATTATTAATGAAAAAGTTTTTGTTGGCCCTAATTTTTAGGTTCCGGAAATTCGGGGCATGACAGATCACCTCGTGGAGATGCACTCCGAAAGGAGCAGCACCACCGGGATGATGCGCGACATCTTCAGACGGGCGCAACGCGCGGTGGCAGCTGCCGGGCTAGAGGCGGCCAAGGCGGAGGCCCGAGAGCAAATCCGCCGAGCCAAAGAGGGCAGGGACCGTCGCATCCGAGAGGTGGAGCAGCGCCTCAAGGATAGCAACGTCCCCAAGCGGAAGCTCTCAGAGCGGGTGGCGGAGCTGCAGAAGGATCTGCAGCAACTGGAGTTGTCGGCGGCCGAGGAGAGGGATCGCCTCGTGGAGATGCGCTCCGAAAGGAGCAGCACCACCGGGATGATGCGCGACATCTTCAGACGGGCGCAGCGCGCAGTGGCAGCTGTCGGGCTTGGCCACATAAATGGGGGCGAGCAGGGCCTGGACTCCCTAGGCCACTTTGTCCTTCCCTTTGGCACAATTGCCGAGCGGCTGTAGGCACTACCGGCGGTGGTGAAGGATGTGCTGGCCCGGGAGGGGCGGGAGCTGGCCGCCGCGGTGGCAGAGCATGTGCTCGCATGCTACCGCAGCCGGGACCCGGACTTCTCCTTGGAGCCAGCCAGGCTCGGGGTTGCCGAGGAAGGAGGAGACGCTGCCTGTGACGCCGTCCGCGAGGTCGCCGAGGAGATCGCCCAGAACTTCACGCGAGCGGAGGGCGAAAGCAACTCCGACGACGACGACGGTGGCGACAGCGACAAGAAGTAGCTGGCCCCCTTTTTATCTTTCTTTTGTTCTTTGTTCAAGGCCGAAGGGCCTTTCCGTAAAGAACTTATTTAATGCAATGCTAAGTGTGGACTTGGCTCCATACAGCTTCTTTTTAATTTCTGCTAAGTATGGACTTGGCTCCATACAGCTTCTTTTTAATTTCTGCTAAGTGTGGACTTGGTTCCACCCAGGTTCCTTTTTTTTTATGCGTCTAGCTTTTGCCCGAGTAGGCCGACCCTTGGGGGGCGGCCCCGAGGACTCCAGCCCCCAAGAGCTGGATGCTTCGAACTTCTTCTTGCGCAGGTCGCACTTGGGACCCCGAGGACCCCAGGTCCCCGAGGGCGATGTGCGGCGCTTGGGATCGCACGCCTTTGGGACTTGATGTTCCTGCAGTTTCGTCTGAGCACTCGTGCTCGGGACGGTTATACAAATAGCTTAGACATCAGCGGTCGTCTTAACGTGCCGATTTTCCCACTTAGTTTCAGCAGGTTTCTCTCTTACGCAGCGAGGTTCTCGCGTAGCATGGATCCCTTGCGCCGCTAGCCCATCCATTGGGGAGCCCCAGAGCACATGTGCGAGTGCGTAGGATACTCGGGCGGCTTTTGGCCAGGCTGGTGCCCAGGGTTCGGAAACCAAGCGAGGCGACCAGGGCTTTGGGCGACGACCCGGAACACTCCCCGTGACTCACATTGTTACTCCAGAACATCTCTGCTTTATGAACGAGTGGCGCATGGGATCGTTGGCGTGAGAAACTATTCACGGAGATGGTAAAAGAAGCTTTAAAGCCGAGAAAACGCGGCATAAAAACTTAGCTCATGAGTAGCGTCGAATCCATGGTGGATTTTCATCCTGGGTTTTTGATTTAACATCATCATCGGCACCCGGGAACTTCACATGATTGGCCTGTAAACTCGCAGGCGATTATAACAAGCTGCTGGCAAAAGATGCCACTGCTTTGAGTTTTTCCGAAACTCTCCGCTGTCAAGGCCCGAAGGCTTTCGACTCAGCCAACTGGTCACGAGTACGAGAGGTAGAGTTATCCGAGTACTCTGAGGCTTGGTAGTGCTCGGGGCCATTTACCAGGCCGAGCACTAATGGTCAGGGGCTTCTTTGCCCTGACTCGAGGGTGCTCGGGGTGCAAGTGGTCGACCGAGCACCGACTGCCCGCCAACAGAGACTAGATTACCCCGACTCCTCGTACTGCCGACCAGTAGGGATCTACTCACGCAAGGGGGACATGGGAGCCCGATACTCGTGAGAGTGATCTCTTTTGCGAGCAAGCGAGGGAATAGAAAAAATTGACAAGTAATTGCACATACGAACATTGCTTATATTAACATGGTTGCTGCTGTCGACATAGCTCATGATACAAAGGAGCCCCCGAGGATGCGTGCGAGCGCGTGGGATACTCGGGCGGCTTTTTGCCGGACTGGTGCCCAGGGTTCGGAAACCAAGCGAGGTGACCAGGGCTTTAGAGCTGACGAACCCAGAACTTCCCAGGACTCGCTTTGCTACTCGGGGATCTGACCCAATGCAAAAGGAAAAACTTACTCGAGCTATTTATGGATAAAACTTGTGCAGATGCTCGATGTTCCACGCATTGGGCAGCGGCAGGCCATTATCCGTGGTCAATCGAACGGAGCCCGGTCGGGAGACACCGGTCACTCGGTAGGGGCCCTCCCACATGGGGGAGAGTTTGTTCTTTCCTTCCCGCGATTGGATGCGGCGAAGTACTAGATCCCCGACTTCCAGCGACCGGGCCCGAACGTGGCGCTGATGATAGCGCCTTAGGCTCTGTTGATATCTGGCGGCACGGAGAGCAGCTCTGCACCGGTGCTCTTCGAGGTAGTTGACATCATCGGGGCTCCTCTACTCCTGATCGCCCTTCGAGTAGGCTCCAACCCGAGGCGAGCCGAAGGTGACCTCGGAGGGGAGAACTGCCTCTGCCCCGTATACGAGGAAGAAAGGCATCTCTCCGGTCGCTCTGCTGGGAGACGTCCAGATTGACCAGAGGACGGTAGGGAGCTCGTCGACCCAACCAGCACCGAACTTCTTGAGCCGATCGAAGGTTCGAGTCTTGAGCCCTTTGAGGACCTGAGCATTGGCGCGCTCGACCTGGCCGTTGGTGCGAGGGTGAGCGACCGACGCGAAGCAGATCTTGATGCCGATGTCTTCGCAGTACTCCAGGAATGCATCACTGGTGAACTGCGTGCCATTGTCGGTGATGATCCGATTGGGCACCCCGAAGCGGCTCACGATACCTCGGATGAATTTGATTGCCGTGTGTTTCGTGATCTTGACGACCGGATCTGCTTCTGTCCATTTGGTGAACTTGTCGATGGTGACATAGAGGTACTCGTAGCCCCCGACTGCTCGGGGGAACGGTCCTATAATATTCAATCCCTAGACCGCGAAGGGCCATGACAGGGGGATGGTTTGGAGGGCCTGAGCCGGCCGATGTGACTGTTTTGCGTGGTATTGACAAGCTTCGTAGTGCCGAACCAGCTCGATGGCGTCCTGGAGGGTTGTTGGCCAGTAGAAGCCTTGCCGAAAGGCCTTCCCGACCAGCGTGCGGGACAATGCATGGCTACCACACTCGCCCTCGTGGATATCCGCGAGCAAGTCGCGGCCTTCTTCCCGGGAAATGCACTTCAGAAAGACGCCGTTGGTGCCACGCCGGTAGAGATCCCCATCTACCAGGGCGTAGCGCTTGGCTTGGCGCACAATCCTTTCTGCTGCGGCATCGTCTTCGGGAAGGATGTTTTCTTTCAGGTATCCCTGGATCCCGGAGATCCAGGAAGGCTCCTGAGAGCAGGTGGCGAGCACGGGGTGCTCGCCGGGCGGCAGCAACCTGACAGGATTTCCCACTGAAGGTGCTGCCTGGGTAGCTTCGCCTAGGCGCGAGGTTCCCCCTTCGTCTTGGTCGGCGGCCTTGACGGACGGCCGGGAGAGCCTTTCTTCAAAGGTCCCAGCCGGGACCGGTTCCCGAGAGGACGCCAGTCGCGATAAGTAGTCGGTGGGCTCGTTGTAGCGGCGCGGGACGTGTTGGAGTTCCAACCCATCGAAACGCCGCTCCAACTTCCTGACTTCGTTCAGGTGCGCCGCCATTTGTGGGTCGGAGCATTGGTATTCCTTGGACACCTAATTGACGACCAGCTGAGAGTCGCCTTTGACAAGCAGACGGTGGATTCCGCGGGACGCGGCGGCACGGAGCCCCGCAAGAAGTCCCTCGTACTCGGCCATGTTTTTGGTGGCACGGAAGTGGAGCTGCACGACGTACTGGAGTACTTCACCTGTCGGGGAGGTGAGGACTACTCCAGCCCCCGCGCCCTTGAGCATGAGGGATCCGTCAAAGTGCATCATCCAGTGTCCGGCTCCTTCATGTCCTGGATTCACGGACAGCTCTTCCCCTTCGTTTTCAGGCACCGGTGTCCACCCGGCCGCGAAGTCGGCCAGAGCTCTGCTTTTGATCGTCCGATTGCTGACGAAACGGAGGTTGAACTTGACGAGTTCAATCACCCACTTGACCACGCGGCCAGTGGCTTCTCGATTGTGTAGGATGCGCTCGAGGGGGTAGGAAGTAACCACCAAAACCTCGTGCGCTTGGAAGTAATGGCATAGTTTTCTCGACGCAACAAGAATTGCGTAAAGCATCTTCTGGGCTTGCGGGTAGCGCGTCTTGGCATCGCGTAACACTTCACTGATGAAGTATACCGGACGCTGCTGGATGTGGCCCTTGCTTGGGACCTCCCCGAGTACGGGACCTGGGGGGTCGAGATTGTTCCCGAGCATTCCTGGCTGCTCAGGTTCGCCCGGGAGCTCGGACCCGGACCCGACCCCGAGCACTCCTGACTGCTCGGGTTCGCCCGGGAGCTCGAACCCAGACTCGACCCCGAGCACTCGTAGCTGCTCGGGTTCGCCCGGGAGCTCGGACCCGAGTACTCCCGACTTTTGGGGGTCGCCCGGGAGCTGGGACCCGGGCTTTCCTTTGGATGCGTCGCTTTCCGGGAGCTCGGACCCGAAAACTTCCGTCCTCGTGGGAGTCGTCAGGAGTTCGGACCCGACCTCTCGCTCGACCACGAGGACCGCGCTCACCACTCGGGGAGTAGCTGAGATATAGAGCAGCAAAGGCTCCTCGGGTCTCGGTGCCACCAAGACTAGAGGCGAGGTGAGATACCTCTTGAGGTCCCGAAGGGCTTGCTCGGCCTCCGGGGTCCACTCGAAGCGGCCTGATTTCTTGAGGAGTTGGAACAACGGGAGGCCTCGCTCCCCGAGCTTGGAAATGAACCGTCCCAAGGCAACCATGCAGCCAGTTAGGCGCTGCACGTCCTTGAGACGAGCTAGCGGGCGCATCTAGTCGATGACCCGGATCTTCTCGGGATTGGCCTCTATGCCTCGGTTCGAGATCAAGAAACCAAAGAGCTTGCCTGAGGGAACCCCAAAAATGCACTTCTCGAGGTTCAGCTTCATGCGAGTGGTGCGGAGGCTGCTGAAAGTCTCCGCAAGATCTTCGAGAAGCGTTGCTTGATCCCTTGTCTTGACAACGAGATCGTCGATGTAGGCCTCGATGTTGCGACCTATCTGAGATTGCAGAGTGATGCGCATGGCACGCTAGTACGTAGGCCCAGCATTTTTCAACCCAAAAGGCATGCGAACATAGCAATAAGTCCCCACAGGGGTTGTAAATGAAGTTTTTTCCACATTCTTTACCGACATACTAATCTAGTGATAGCCAGAGTATGCATCTAGAAAGCACAAAAGGTCGTATCCAGTAGTGGAGTCGACTATTTGATCAATGCGAGGTAAAGGGAAAGGATCTTTTGGGCATGCCTTGTTGAGGTCGGTGTAATCCACGCACATCCTCAGCTTGCCGTTGGCCATTGGCACGACGACGGGGTTGGCGAGCCAATCCGGGTGGAGGACTTCACGGACGAAGCCGGCGGCAAGGAGCTTGCCGACTTCCGCCCGGATGAACTCCTGGCGTTCTGGTGCTTGACGGCGCACCTTTTGCCGAACGGGCCGTTCGTCGGGACGCACGGCGAGGCGGTGCTCGATCACCTCCCTAGGGACCCCGGGCATGTCCGACGGTTGCCAAGCAAACAATTCGACATTTGCCCAGAGGAAGGCGATGAGCGCGCTTTCCTATTTGGCGGCCAAGCGGCCGCCGATCTTGACGGTCCTGGACGCGTCTTCACCCAGGACCACCTCCTTGATGGGGACGGAGTCATCTGCGGCGATCTTGAGCTTGGTCGGGGACGGACCCGAGGACTCAGGACGCTCACCGATGTCTTCGGCCGCGGCGAAGGCGGCCAAAAACAGCCGCTCGGTGCAGAGGACAGAGCCCTAGAGGTCAGCCGGCACCGTGATCGTGCCGTTAGGCCCGGGCATCTTGATGGTGAGATAGGCGTAGTGGGACGCTACCATGAACTTGGCGAGGGCCGGGCGACCGAGGATGCCGTTGTACGGGAGGTCGAATTCAACGATGTCGAAAACGATACTCTCCGTACGGAAGTTGTCCTTGGTCCCGAACGTGACCATCAGGGACACTTGCCCCAAGGGCATGGTGAGGCCTGGGGTGACGCCGAGGAAAGGCATCGTGGGCCTCAGCTGCCCGGGTGGTACCTGCATTTGGCTAAACACCTTGGGGGACAGGAGGTTAAGCCCTGCGCCCCCGTCGATCAGCATGCAGGTTACCTTGATGTTGCACACTGTCGGGGAGACCACCAAAGGAAGGCGGCCAACACCCGACGTGTTCTCGGGGTGGTCGGAGCGGTCGAAGGTGATCGGGACCCCCGACCACTTTAGTGGCCGGGTCGATCCGGTGCTCTGGATCGCCGAGCACACTTCGCGAACCATCACCTTAAACTGGCGGCGCGAAGTGGGCGTAGAGGCGCCCCCGTTGATGCACGCCACGGCCTCAGGTTCCTGGAACCCGAGACCTTCTTCTCATTCCTCCCCGTCGCGCTCGTCGCCGCCGCTTTCACGGCACTCCTCGCGCTCCTTCTTGTTCCTTTCGGCGAGGAATTTCACCGTCCGGCACTCAGCAAGGCTGTGCCGGTTGGTCTGGTGTATCTCGCACCACCTGCCAGAGCCCTGCTCGGGGGCCCTGGGTGGCTTCTTGCCGCTGTCGCCTAGACCGGCGCGCGGCGGCTTCCGTGCTTTGACTTCCACTGCCGCGACGGGCTTGGACTTGCGCTTCTTGTTCATGCTCTCCCGCTGCCCGTAGGGACGGGAGGACTCCGCGCCGTCGGCCGATGGCTGGTCGGGTCGCGGACTGTGCCACGCGCGAGCCTCAGCCGCCTTGGCGCACTTGTCTGCGACTGCGAACAACTCCGCCGTGGACTGGACGTCGTGCGTGCCCAGCTTCTCAAGCATCTTCTCGTCGCGGACACCTTGCCTGAAGGCGACGATAACTGCTTGAAGAGATATCTTGGGGATGGTGTTGCGAACCTGACTGAAGCGCTGGATAAAGTACCGCAACGTCTCCCCTTTACGCTGTTTGATAGCATGGAGATCGCTCTCCATGCCAAGGCGCTCAAAAGTGCCCTGGAAGTTGGCCACAAACTGGTGACAAAGGTCCTCCCACGAGCGAATCGAGCTCGGAGGGAGGTTCATGAGCCATGAACGGGCAGAGCCCTTCAAGGCCATGGGGAACCAGTTGGCCATCACCTTTTCGGCTCCTCCGGCTGCTTGTATAGCGGTGGTGTAGATCTGGAGGACTCTTCCGGGTGGAAGGAGCCGTCGTATTTTTGCGGCAGCTCGGGCCGAAACTTTCCGGGCCAGCTGACGGGGCGAAGGCCGGGAGTGAAAGCCTGACAGCCCGCTCCGTAAAGCGGGGTGTCGACCCTCCCGACCGGCGGCGCGCGGACGTGCTTCAGAGAGCATGTGCGACTGGCAGTGGGGCCAGAGGACGATTGGCCCTCGATAGCCCCTGCCTCACGCAGCTTCTCCTGATGGCGCTCGATGGTGACGCGCGCATCTTCGTCTTCCCTCAGTCAGTTGAGGCGCTGGCGAAGATCCGGGCAGTCTCTTGCAACAGGAGAGGCAACCGAACGGTGGGACCCGCTGCGAGGCTCTCTCGCCTTACCACGCGAATGACGTGGAGGTAGCGGCGGAGGGGCTGCTGAGGGGTCGGAACGGGCGTTGCCAGGCGTCGAGGAGGTCTGAGAGCTCCTGACCGCCGCCTAGCGGCGAGCGGTGTCGACCAGGTTGGCTACCTCCTGGAGCCAAAGGCCCACAGGGGATATGCCTTCCACCTGGACGGGAGGATGCCGGAGGAGAAGCTGCGCTGCATGCAGCGTGCCTACCTCTCCCGGCTCATCGAAGTCCAGCCAGCACTGGACCGGCTGGGGAAACTCGGTGAAGGTCGGATCGGCGTTCGACTCACCCTTGCAAGCTAGATGCTGGGGCTGCGATGGGGCAGTGTACGCTGCTGAGGTGCCGCCGGACACGACGTGGCACCCATGCATGCGAGGGGGCGCCGAGCGTGCTGGAGCGGATGGTTGTCGACCTGCCATGAACAGCGTAGCTTCGAAACCTTTGCTTCCCCTACGTGGCGCGCCAGATGTCGGCGAACAAGCGCCAGCGTCGGTGGTCCGGAAAGACCCCCTTTGGGATTCGGCCGGGGAAGCGTGGAACTACGGAGCTACGCTCAAGCTAGAGCTTGGCAGGAAGGGGAACTAGATATCTAGAAAACACACGGTGGTTTACCCAGGTTCGGGCCACCTTTTAGGTGTAACACCCTACGTCCTGCTTTGTGTGTATTTGAGATTATGTGGAGGGATTACAATGAGCTAGCAGCACAGGTGCTCCTGTTCTTCTTCTTCTAGGGCTCGGATGTCTAGGGCTGTGTTCTCTCAAAACCTCCCCTCTGCCTTCGCATGGCCTCGGTTCTCCCCTTATATATCCGGGGGTCACCACAATGGCCGAAAGGTAAATATCTTACGATAACGCTTGTTGCTAACGAATAGGGCGTGGGCGAGTCACGCCGGTGGTTGAAATTCGCTGTAGCGGAATAGTGCCGGTCACGCCTTGGTTGGAAACCAGATCATCATGATGGGGTTGTGTCAGGAGGTGAAGACTTCCTGGGACGTCTCCTGACACGGGCAATGCTGCAACTACCCGGGCCCCACGGACCAGGTGCACCGCCGCGCCCTCAAAGTCAAAAAGGTGTCAGACCTCTCCATCCCATCCAAGACTGATAGCTGACAGGGCTTATCACTTGGGGGAATGGGAAACGGTCAGGGTGCCGCACCTTGTCCACAAAAACTTGGAGTAGACGGGCATTTAATGCACCCAACACGCGCATTAAATGCGCCTGTCGGGCCACGTGGACTGAGGAGGGGTCCACAAGGGGTGCTCGGGGCTCCCGGGATCGGAGGCCTCCGAGCACGCTCCCTAGGCCGCTCCATCATCTGGGCGAGGCATTCGGCGCCCCGAGCGGGGGCCAAGACGCCTCGGGTGCTCGGTGTGAGCCCCCGAGCACTTCTTCTCGGGTGCTCGGGGCGAGCCCCCGAGCACTTCTGCGTGGTTCGTCACGAGCGGGGAACAAGTCGCCTTGGGTGCTTCGGGAAGCACCCTTAAAGGACAACTCGGGGCATCCCTCGACTTAGCCGAGTGGGAACAGTACTCGGGGTGGGCCCCCAAGCACCCCTCTTAACTCCTACGTCCTTGGCGACGTGGTGTCAAGTTAGGCCTTTGCCAGTGGTTTAGGGGACCCTGGTCCCCGTATCGCTGACAGGGACAATCGCAGTATCTCTATCACTATTGATGGCCACTGGTGTACTTTCTATGATCTTGCAGTTCCTACTACGGATTGTATGATCTCAGCTAAGGCATGCTCCAGGATTCTCAAGAAAGGAGCTCAAGCATATGTTTTGCGCTTGTCATCTTCCTCAGTGGCCACGCCTATTGTTGGTTCCACAGTTCCTCCTAGTACTGACACTGTTCAGGACATCTTGGCTCAATTTCTAGACGTGTTTGAGGAGCCTGTTGGCTTACCTCCTCAGCGTTCTTGCGATCACGCCATACCATTGCACGCCGGGGCAACTCCACTTAATGTCAGGCCGTATAGAATGCCACACAAACAAAAGAACATTGTGGAAGAGTTATTTCAGAACATGCTCAAGAATTCTGAAATCAGACCCAGCAGTAGCCCCTACTCTTCTCCTGCAATTCTGGTCTGCAAAAAGGATAACAGCTGGCAACTTTGTGTGGATTATAGGCAACTCAATGCCTTGACAATTAAAAATAAATACCCTATACCTGTTATCGAGGACCTTCTGGATGAACTGCACGGGGCTACATTCTTCTCCAAGCTGGATTTACGTTCAGGCTATCACCAGATTCGCATGAAACCTGAAGATATTGCCAAAACAGCCTTCACAACTCATTTCGGCCACTATGAATACCTGGTGATGTCCTTCGGGTTGACAAATGCTCCAGCAACCTCCCAGGAGTTAATGAACAATATTTGTTCTCAGCATTTGCGCCAATTTGTGTTAGTCTTCTTCGACGATATACTCATCTATAGCAAGAGTATGCCCCAGCACAGGAGGCACAGGAGGCATCTCACACTAGTCTTACAAATCCTTCGACTTCATAATTTAAAGGCCAAACTCTCCAAATGCACTTTTGCAACTACCTCTGTGGATTATTTGGAACATGTCATTTCTGGTGAAGGAGTAGCCACCGATCCATCCAAAATAGTGGATATTACCTCCTGGCAAACACATAAGACAATCACTCAACTGCGCAGGTTTCTTAGTCTGACTGGGTATTCCAGACGATTTGTCAAGGGTTATGCTTCTATTTGCCGACCACTACATGATGCCCTTAAGAAGCATGCATTCCAGTGGGGTTCTTCCCAAGAGCAGGCTTTTCAGACTTGAAAATTGCCATGACAACGCCTCCGGTCCTTACCCTACCCAATTTCACCTTTCCTTTCACTCTGGAAACTGACGTTTGTGCTAATGGCTTGGGTGCAGTGTTAATGCAACAGGGTAAACCCATTGCTTATTTTAGTAAAAGTTTGGGTCCCAAAGCGGCTGCTCAATCTATATATGAAAAAGAGGCACTTGCTATTTTAGAGTCTCTACGCAAATGGTGCAATTATCTCCTTGGAAATCAATTGGTGATTAAAACTGATCACAGCAGCCTCAAATACCTGTCTAGTCAACGTTTGCTCGAAGGCATTCAACATAAACTAATGCTCAAACTGTTGGAGTTTAATTACTGCATTGAATACAAATAGGGCAAAGATAATACAGTAGTTGATGCCCTTTCCCGGAAAGATCAGGCTCCTTCAGCAGATGATTGTTTGGCTATCTCAGTCGCTATTCCTACTTGGATGCAAGATATTGCCGCTACCTACAAGGATGATCTTAAATGCACCCAATTGCTGTAAGAACTCGCAATACATGCTGCTAGCAATCCTAAATATACTCTTGAATCTAGACTTCTGAGGTATAAGAACAGAATTGTTATTGGCAATGCCACTGACTTAAAGGATAAGTTGTTCCAATCCTTCCACTCATCTGCATTTGGCGGTCATTCAGGACAACGCGTCACTTATCATTGCCTCAAGCATCTCTTTTATTGGCCCCACATGAAGCAATTTATTGCTGCCAAAGTATCACAATGTCCAGTCTGTCAGATCTCTAAAACCGAGCGAGTGCACTATCCAGGTCCTTTGGACCCGCTTTGAGTGCCACACATGAAATGAACTGAAATAGGTATGGATTTCATTGAGGGTCTACCTAAATCTAAGGTAAGGATGTCATCTTGGTGGTGGTGGACCGATTAACCAAATATGCCCACTTTTTGTCTTTATCTCATCCATACTCAGTGCATCAAGTCGCTAATCTTTTTCTCGATAATATTGGTAAGTTACATGGGATGCCAGAGATTATTGTCACTGACAGGGACCGAATTTTCACCTCTAAACTTTGGCAAGAGCTCTTTCATGCACTCAAGACTGAACTACATTTTACATCAGCTTATCATCCTGAATCTGATGGGCAGACAGAATGTGTCAACCAGTGCCTTGAACAATACTTGCGCAGCATGGTTTTTAAAGAACCACACAACTGGTTCGAGTGGATTCCTGCAGCTGAATGATGGTACAATTGCTCTTATCATACTGCAATTAAAACCTCCCCGTTTGAAGCTCTCTATGGGTATCACCTTCCACAAATTCATGAAATTTCTGTTCCCTGTGATGTTGCTCCTGAAACACAGGTTACTTTACAACAAAAGGAACACATGATCAAATCCCTACAACATAATCTCCAGCAGGCTCAACACAAGATGAAAAAGTATGCTGATCTTAAGCGTACAGAGCGCACCTTCAATGCAGGAGACATGGTTTATTTGAAAATGCAGCCATATCACGAAACCGCACTCGACTTGCGCAATGCTTTGAAGCTTACGTCCAAGTGGTATGGTCCATTCCGTATTCTGAAGAAAATTGGTTGTGTTGCATACAAGCTCCAGCTCCCAGCAGGTACTCAAATCCATGATGTTTTCCATGTCAACCAACTCAAGAAGCATTTGGGCCCTTCTGCAGTTCCTAATCCTCACCTGCCTCTGCTCACTCATGAGGGCAAAATCAAGATCGCCCCACTCGCAATATTGCAGCGCCGTCAAGTTCCACGCAGTGCTGGGGCGTACGATATCCCAGTTACTCAATGGTTAATTCACTGGGAGAACCTTTCGGCAGAAGAGACGACTTGGGAGGACGCCAAATTCATCACCGCAACTTTTCCCTCCTTCCAGCCTTGAAGTCTGGTATCCAGGCGACGAGTAATGTTAGGTCCTGTACCGTGTAACGAGCGGCCAAACACCGTTACACTTAAGTACGATTATTGTAACTAATTAAGCTGAACTCGTGGCTCCTGTGATGCAGTATAAATCACGGAGAGTGGGTGGTTGGGCGGCACGAGATGCAAAATCCTATTTTTCCTGTTCTCGCTTTACTTTACCATCGCCTATATTCCTGTAGTTCTTCCGGAAATGCTCCCGAATTAGCCCAGCTCGCTCCCGTTCCTGCCGATTTCCGAGTCAGGTTCCAGTGTAATTCGTCGCTGTGATTTAGGATCCTGACATTGCGCTTGCACCTCACCTCTACTTAGAGAAACAACCCAAAGTGCATTTTTTATTTCTGATGCAAATACATCACGATGTAAGCAATTTAAGCATATCTAACACATCAGGATTAGCAAATGCTAGGTGTACAATTTACAATATGCATCAATTTATGCCAATCAGTAGTTTCTGAACACTCATTTCGAACACCTGGTTAAATCAAATTTCGAACAGCTTGATGACCAACATTCTAACATACATGTACTAAGCCGCCAATGATTCACGAAAACTTCAACCACCTCGAGTTGCTTTAGTCTCATACGGCACTAGTTGCTTGGCCGAGGTTAAGTTGTTCGGTTGGGCGCACAAGATCGTAAGTTATTTTATTTGGTTGTTTATATAATTTGATTTGGGACGCGTCGAGATGACATTTGATACGTTGTGCCTGGATTATCTTCAGCCATATTTCTTCTGACATGGCAGAAGCTTTTACATTTCTAGTTAGGCACAGAGAATCTGCACATAGTAAAGTATGCTTCATCCAATGGAAGTTACCCAGAACTCTTTTTAGTGTGGCAACAATATTTGGTTAAACGACAACCATGGTAAATATGATAGTTCATAAAAAATATTGGAAAAATTGACACATCACATGCACATTCAAAAAACAAATATAATTTTCCTTCAGATCCTCCATCTCAAGCGGTCCTTTCATACTCTGGTCAGCGCAGCACTCAAAACTACCTAAAACTGCAGCAAAGATGTGTAAGCGTAACAAACCTTGCTCCATAGTACAGGAATAAGCAGGTCTAAATTTTAGGGGCTGGTTTAGAACAGCAGGAAGTTCAATTATGCAAGATTAGATAGGCAGTTAAGACACGGGAGGAAATGCACACATTTCATTGTTCTGTAAACTCAGCACTGTGGCATTTTCATGTTGCATAAGAAAATCTCGAGTACCTCAGTCTTTACAATCTACGGTATATCCAATCTAGACTTAGCTAGTTATAGTTCTCTTTTCTTTTTATTAGTACCTGCTGAAATTATATATTTGTTTCTCATGCAACTTCTGTTAATGTTATTACAATGAATCTCAGTGAAGAATTTGTGAAATGCATCAGATTATGCTGCATTCATAATGATGTGGAAAGCAGGCATAAAATTAGCAAATCTGTTAACGGTCATATCACCGTGCAATTTAGTGAGTGATTTTTGACATTTTTGCAGAACTGTGGGCATACAACTAGGTAAATAAAATCGGGTCCGTTTTGTATGCACTATCGCACAGGGTGACTACTCGTGCACTCGAGCTAAGTCACGGAAAATTCCTAAAATAATCCTAGATACACTTCCAAACTTGCTCTAACTATGTATAAAAACTCCGAGTTCAAATCAATCCTGTGTTAGGAGTAACAAAAAAGAGAAGATCTTGACAATTTCTCAGAACTCAAATTGTAATTTTTCAGAATCCAAATCAAGAAAACCTTTTGGGAACTTTCCGTGACTTTCTTCACTCTCATTTTTTTGTGTGCTCTATACATGTGAGACAGTTAAGTTCTCAGTCTGTAGCAGCTTTCAGCTAGTTGATTCAAATAGCACATGAGATCTTCAACACTAATAAAATTCTAAGCTATAAATGGCACTAAAATAGAATAAATAAATTTGCATAATTTCCTTAAATTACTTGATGGCAGTTCTTTAAACCACGAAGAAAATGTACAAAACACAAAATTGGTTACATGATTAAGGACCAATAGATAGACTGGATGCTCTACAATGCATATATTAACTTAGGAAGTCAAAAGCCTCCACATACCCTTTGATGGGTCTCAGCTTTGCACACAGCTAATCTTGAGGCTTCATGGCTGGGAATAGAAGGACTTCCTGAAAATGCATTAAAAGATAATTTTCATATCTTAAATTAGCAATATTCAAATACGGGTCAAGCAAGTCAGAAGTGTTGGGCATTTATGTGTAATCGCACTTATGATGGAAAGAACCAAACCTTGATGTTCTGGGAATCTGTCAGCATCATCGTAAGGCGATCAATTCCCAAACCCCAACCACCTGTTGGTGGCAGCCCATACTCGAGGGCAGTGCAGAATGTTTCGTCCAAAGCCATAGCTTCATCATCACCAGATTGACGATCCTGGAACATAATAAACACCATAAAATTATACAACTTTTCAGCAAGCAACACAGGTTTTCGTAGCACAATGCAGGTTCCATTTTATCCTATCATTCCAATGTACATTCAAACTCCCAATCATCAGGAGTAACATAGTTACCAACATAAAAGTATATAATATGGAAGGCTATTTAGGTGTTTGTGAAGTTCCAAACATTCCAACCACACAGAGTGGGGTGGTTTCCAGCAAGAATATACAATTCACAAGGTTATATTTAGCTGTCCAGAAAATTAAAACATGTACCTTTAGTTGTTCCTCAAACCGCTGCCTCTGCACAACAGGATCATTTAACTCTGTGTACGCATTGCACACCTAAAAGAAATTTGCAGATCACACTGTAAGACGACATACATGAAGCTAAGTATCAAAGGGCCGATGAAGAATAGTGTATACCTCATGTTTGTTAACAAAGAGCTCAAACCTTTCAGTCAATCCAGGTCTGGACCTATGCCACTTTGCCAATGGACTCATTATCTCTGGATGGTTAATAATAAATGTTGGGTTCACACATGTCTCCTCCAAGAAATGGCCAACCAGCTGTTAAGAGAACAACATGGCTTATTAATCTAGCTAATAAAATTATCACGAAAACTTGCACAAGAAGGAAAGAATCCAAAGGGTAATCTAGATCTTGACAACAAAGAAATGACACCACCCCTGAGATTGTGGGTTTTGTTTCCAAGCCAGCGTAATATTAGAAAATGCAAGTTGTTAAGGATCTAACTGAATCAGGGATCACATGGAGATAACAGAAAGGTTTCAGCCAGCTAGCTAGACAATGCATTTTACTTCACAAAATACATGTCATTGAACAATTTATTAAAAGCCAAAAATGTATGGCCAACACTGCAAATCTACCCAACAAAATCATATGAAAATACAGCACAAGATGCAGTCTCTGTGGGTCAAAAGTAAAACCTTGTCAAGCAACCGTGTTGTCGTCTGGGGAGGCGGGCATTTAACATCAAACTTGGCACAGGCATCTATCAAGTACTTGTTTGCTTCATCACTTGATAGATCTTTTGGTATCCCGAGATTGGCCATAGCCTCCAATCCTTGAATCATGTCTATCCTTCTGCAATAAGGTAACAGAAAGTAATAAGCACATCTAGAGCAATTAAATGTTACTATCCAAATATCTCTAAAACATGTCTATTACCTGAAGGGAGGTGTGAAATCAATCTCTATCGGTGGATTGTCAACTCCATTCGCATGATATTTTATCTTATAGCCACCTGTCAGCTCCTTAACCATACCTGTCATCATTGAAATGAAATATTATATACATTCAGGCAAAAAAGTAAAAGAAAACAAAAATCACACATGTTTCTCCTGCATGAGAGAGAGAGAGAGAGAGAGAGAGAGAGAGAGAGATGCTTAATTTAGATATGGATGAAAAAGTGATTATTACTAGATAACATGGCTTCAGAAAGCTCCATCAAGTCATTGTAATCTGCATACGCCATGTAAAATTCACACGTTGTGAATTCGGGATTGTGCGTTAAATCGATCCCTTCATTCCTGAATTGCTTCCCAATTTCATAAACACGGTCCAATCCACCAACAACCAATTCCTTCAGATAAAGCTCAGGTGCAATACGCATATAAAGCTTCATGTTTAGTTCATTATGGTGAGTGACAAAAGGCCTTGCAGCTGCTCCGCCAGCAATCATGTTCATCATTGGAGTCTCCACCTAGAAACACAGACAAGGTTCAAACATCAAAGGATCAAGAGAAGTACAAGAAAATATATTGTAAGAGTACTACCTCCAAAAATTCACGATCATCAAGAAACTTCCGAATAAAAGAGACAACTTTAGATCGTGTCTTGAAGATATGCCTCACTTCATGGTTTACCATAAGATCAAGGTATCGTTGACGATATCGAGTTTCCTGATATCACAAGACAAATGCTTCAATACTCAAAGCACCACTAGTAGAAATGATCAACATTTGAATATATGACCAAAGAATTGACAGCTCATTGAGACATAGGGGCTAATTGAACATCGCATGCATCAACTTTATGATTTGGTCATGCGAATTAGAAATACCAGGAGCGCATCACCTAATTAACTTGGTAAAGAAACTGCAGGTAGCATACTATTCATGCAGACCCACAACAGTGTGAATGAATGGATAAGATGTAACAAAAGTAGACAGCAAATTCATCCCTTAGCATACGACGTGCTTATCCAAAATTAACATTATCACCTATGCAGTTATTTCAGCTTTAATCTGATCACATGATGGGTTCACCCACATGAATCAGTCAGGTAAATTCCAAAAATAACCTCAAAATCAACTATATTGCCTAGTTGCTGGCCAACAAGGTTCAAGACGCAAATCCAGACAGTCCCTTACCTAAATTAGACAGAATAGGTAATGCACATAAATTATGCTACTTTACAGGTGCTCATTAAGGCCTTAAAACCTGCCTAGTGATTTGTTATACATTTAGGTCCTCAATGGTGAGCATTTTACTACTTTAGAAACATGCTTCATGAGAATGAGGTAGAAAGGTTGCAAAAATGTTATGTACCGAAGGCGATAGAACAAATATGACTATGTACACAAAATACATGCCACGAAGGAGATAATGTTACTCTTACGAATGGACCTTAATCTACGTTGAGCAGCAGCAGTGGTTAGTGGTGAGTTTCCAAAGGTTTTGGGTGGGAGGGAAAGAGAGAGAGAGGGATGGACCTTATTCCGTTCCATGGGCCAATAGGCCAAGTTCTATGCATGCACATGAGATGGCAAATAAGCACAAAATACCAATATTCCTAACAGTTATTACTTGCTTGACAAATTGTAAGTGTTGGGGAGCATTTAGTGTGAGGAAAGTAACATATCAGAATTGAGAACAAACCTGGTCCCTCAAAACATATTTTTCAATATTCCTACCCATTCCTGGAGCCCATGGCGTAGGTACCGCACTTCCTTCGCTCTTCTGTAAAAATGTATGCTACATATGTAAGTATTCATTTAACTAACATTCCCAACTAATATAACAGTCCTTAAGAAACCAAAGGCAGATATACACAACATCATGGGCCTTTCTAATATGTTAAACTGCATACTGAGAGACTTATAATTGCTCACTCTTAAACATATTAAGTAATGGATATGTGGGGAAACAGTTCTTTCAACTAGATTCAGATTCACACCTGTCGGGGCATCATATGAAGGCAAGGAGAGAGCACAACAAATTTCCGTGGGAATACACTGAGCTCCCCTCTATTGCTTTTTCCTGATGATTAACAAATTGAGAATTCAGAGTTATCAAACACAGTTGTATACTTTCAGGACAATTGTTCGGAATTGTACAACCCGCTATAGATATAAGCTATATACACGGTGTAAATAACCTAACTATACCAGCAAATCCTTAAAAGATAAAAAAATCAACCATATAAAAATATAAGTGCTTATTTCCATTTTTATACAGCTAAGTACCGATGGCAATATCAATTAAAAGCATTATGGCTGTTCAAAAATGGTTTCTCCAACTCGCACAAAACCAGGCCATGAAAGCAGTTAACTAAACTGGGCAAACCATATGTTAAAGTAGCTCACTTAACAGTTTACACACAAAAATTGCCCGGTTGTACTAAACCAGGCTTTGAACAGTCCTAAACAGCATTCATAAAACTAGAATTGGTATATCTCTTTCAAAGGTAGGATTTGGATGTCATAATTTCACAATTAAGTGCAAGACAGGCTAACAAACCTGGATAACCACATATACCAACAATATCACCTCGCTTCACACCAGAATGGAAACTAGAGAATTCAGTTTCGTCCAACTCTGAGGTCCTATAACAGGTTGAAAGGTCAAAACAAAAGTCTAGCTTATTTTATGAGATCAATAATGATAAGCAATACGTCCCAAAAGGCACAAGTATTCTATGATGAGAGAAATCTAGAACTGAGCGAGCAGTTATACAAGAGCAAAGTTAACAACTATGCACTGCCCACAGATAACCAAAGCTTATAACTAATCAGTTTAGTAGAGTAACAAAAGTTGTACCTTTGTTTGTCCAAATATTCTAAAAGTGGTAAGTTAAAAGCAAGCGACCACTCCTTTCAGCACTTATGTCATATGCAGCTTATCTGGCTATCAATCTTTTCTAGCTGGTTGCTTTTATTGAACCAAAGAACCAGATCAGGAAATTAGATGCTCATTCCCTGGATGGGTCTTTTTTATATATATACTCTGGCAGTGGCGTGCACAGTAGGACATGTATGTTGCATTTTGTATGAAATGTTGCTCAGACAATTACCATCTGGTCCAGAAACACATACAAGCTGGAGACAGAAATTCAAACTTCATACCAAGGTCTTTCTTTCTTCTTTAACCAACCCGGCTTGAAGTTAAGAATGCACTATGCGATAATCATATATTTTGTTACCAATAGTCTCCACATGAGCAAACTCCTTGTACTATATGGTGAAACCTATTGATATCTTTGAGGATAATCTCTCTATTGGTGATTGTTGAAATGAGCTTTGCAGCATGATGGCAGTCACCACACGTTCTGAGATTCATCGTTATCCTAATAGGTGTCCCTGGACTAGTGTTTATAAGAACAAACGCAATAGCCAATTTTTCACTGTGCACTGAAAGATGGCCCTCCTTGTCTTCCTCTTCAACATCATGAAGTGTAGCCTCAACTTCTGGGTTGTAACCCATTCCCCTGATCCTTCCTAACAACTCATCCAATTTATCATAGATTATTTCAGATTGAGGATGAGATCTATCACCAACATGAAATGTGTGAACCTGATCCCCTATCTCGACATTACTACAACCAGGCAATTTCTTTATACCTCTGCTTGCCATGACACTTCTCACCGAGGTAACATCCGCCCATCTCCCAGCCCTAGCATAAATATTTGATAATAGCACATAGTATCCCGTTTGGTCAGGTACCAATCTGAACAAACTGTCTGCTGCCAACAACCCAATGTCCATATTGGAGTGAATCCTGCAAGCTCCTAGTAAGGCTCCCCAAACTCTTTCATTTGGCTCGATAGGCATCATCATAATGAAATTATATGCCTCGCTAATACAGCCAGCGCGCCCAAGAAGGTCCACCATACAAGTATAGTGCTCTGTTTTTGGAGTTAGCTGATATCTACTAGTCATGCAATCAAAATAATGCTTTCCAACATCCAAAAAGCCAGCATGGCTACATGCTGCAAGAACAGCAACAAATGCAATAGAATCCGGTTCCAGGCCTTGTCCTCTCATGTTCTCAAACAGGTCGATGGCTTCAGTCCCATGACCACGCATGCCATAAGCAGAAATGATCGAAGTCCATGATACTACATCCCGTGCACTCATGGAATCAAAGACATCCCGTGCATCCTTCAAGCATCCACAATTAGCGTACATGTCCATGAGAGCATTCTCAAGCAACATATTGGGGCACATCCTTTTCCTCTTGATAATCTCATGGATTCGCTTCCCAAGTGAAAAGGCTGAGACCTCTCCACAAGAAGGAAGAACAGTTGCTAGTGTTACCGCATCTGGCTCAACCCCATCCTTCTCCATCCTCATGAACAGCTCAACGGCCTTAACATGCAGTCCGTTGATAGCATATATAGACAGCATAGCGTTCCAAGAAATAAGTCCTCTAAACTGCATCTCATCAAATACTGCCCTCACGAATGTGATGTCCTCTGCGTTGGCATTGCCCATGGCGGGCAGGATGCTTGCCATGGTCCCAGCATCGGGCCTTGGACACTGCAGCCCCACCAAATCCCTAAAAACCCCCACGGCCCGGCCAAACAAGCCTGCATGAGCGAACCCAGAAATAATGGCGTTCCAAGAGACGACATCCCGGTGCCGCATTTCGTCGAACATCTGGTAAGCGTCCCCCGGGCGGCCGCACCGCGCATACATGGTGATCGCCGAATGCGCCACGAATAGATTCGCGTTGAGACCGAGCCTAGCGATGGCGGAATGGATCTGGACGCCGAGGATGAGGCTGAACGACGCTGCGCAGGACTTAAGAGCAAGCGGGTAGGTGTAGTGGTCGGGGAAGCAGGAGGGCCCCTGCGGCCGCATGGAGGCGAAGAGGATGAGGGCGTCGTGGTGGAGGGAGGCAGCGCTGAGGGCGCGGAGGAGGACGTTGAAGAAGATGGCGGTGCGGTTGGGTGAGGACGCGAGCACGGCGCGGGCGGCGGGGAGCGCGGAGCAGGCGGCGTAGGCCTGGATGAGCTTGACGTGGGCGACGGCAGTGGAGGGGTGGGAGGGGAGGTGGTGCTGGAGAAGGAGGAGGCGCGCGTGCGCGGCGCGGAGGGAGGGGAGGTGGGCGGGGGTGCGGCAGGAGTCCACCAGTCGGAGGAGGCCGTATAAAACTCTTCTTTTATGTATATAATAATAATTAGCATGGTGTAGGATATAAGATAAATACAGGCGATGTGTGCATTAACACTAAAAAAGAAAATTTAAACACTTGTGCATACACTATATAACAAAAAAACAGCTATGCAGTATAAGCATGTGATTATTATTGCGCAGGGAATATTCCCAATACGAACTATAGATAAGCAGTCAATTGGGTGTAGCATCAACATACTACAGACGCTTATGCACTTACACGGACACAAGCTGGATTTTTAGCTCTGATCCATTCAAATCCTTGACCTAGCATATGGTTACAGAGGTCCAGCAAGCATTCTACAACTAGGATATTATTTTATACAAAGAACATAAATCCACTATATGACTTTCACCAACTTTGCAAATCAGACTATTTTGATATGGCAGTGAACTAACAAACATCATACGTGCAGCATGTGAGGAAATTTTAGTGAAAATTTGAAAAGCATAGACATCATGCAGAGGTTGAGAACAAGGTGGCATATAACGCAATAGGCAAGCTGCACAGTGAAGAAACTCTCCAAATAGACATCATGTCGATCTTGTAAGTTTACCTGGCATCAGCCATCACTTGAACCTTCACGCCATCACCAAAAAGATCATAAAAGAAGAGCTTAGAAGATGATGTTCTTTTGTTCATGATCCTCCCTTTGAAAATAAAGCCACAAATCAGGCCCATATGCATCTCTACTCTTAAAACACTCTCCTAGGCAAGGGGGACAATTACCTGCTAGACATTCTGTAACATCAAGAAGCTTCTCCCCCTCACTCAGGCTCTTGTATTTCTCAATGTATCCGGGTACAGAGATGTTAACTGGAAACTTATGCGGATAGGGCTTAGCACCCATCGCCTTGAGTGAGTCAAGCGTCTTGAGCCTATTCTCATAATATTGCTGCAGCAAGACAAACATTGATTTGAATTTTCCCAAACGAAAGAACGCAATTCGGCCAATAACACATCAGCAGGAAAGAGGTGCCAAAATGACATACAGTGGGATCCATGTCCTCATCATCGGCCGCAGATGCCTTTTGGGGCTTTCCACTAGCAGCAGCTGCCGCCGCCTACAACAACAGAAAGGCACACATTCATATTCAGAGTTTGAGCAATAAGATGGATAAAACAGAGCTCTCACACCCCAAGCTACAGAACTGCATCAATATCTCTAGCCACTATACCAAATGTTGGCTTCGCGAAAGCTATGATATATTACTATATGCATCAGCTAAACCATCCAGATCTTCGCTAGATGAGGAGTTAATACTGAAAAAGTACTGTCCGAAAGAAAGGGCTCAATATTCCAAAATATCCCACCTTGTTCTTCTTCTCTTCCTCCTTGAGCCGGCGCTCCTCCTCCTGTTTCTTCCTCTTCTCCTCCCGCTTCTTCGCGCTGCACGCAGCGAGCACGCAACAACACCAACCCGGAATCAGGAAAAATAACTAACAAAAGCAAACGCCGATGACGCGAAACGGAAGGTAAGAAGCAATGAAGCTTACTTCTTCGAGAGCTGCGGCTCCTCGCCGCCGTCCGCGGAGAGCCCCGCGAGCTTCTCCGCCAGGCCCGCCGCACCCTCGCCGTCCGCCATGTCGTACCGGATTCTAGGGTTTCGTGGGACGCACTGACGCAGAGTGGGAGAATTGACAAGGAGAGACAGAACGGGATTCGGCGGCGGGGATTTAGCTAGGGTTTTTTTAGCTAGGGTTATTACTCCTGCGCCGCCGAGGCACCGCGGAAAAGGTCTCCGTGGAGTCCACATGGGCCAGGCCCACGTGACTTTACGAATGGGCTAAACATAGTCCACATGGACCGGGCCCAAGTAACTTTACGAATGGGCTAAAATAGTCCACATGGGTCAGGCCCATGTAACTTTACGTAGGGCTAAAAATAGTTACATCGGCCAAGCCCACGTCCCTTAGCTTACGTTCTTTTTTTTCTTTCATGTTGGTGATAGATCTCATCCTCAATCTGAAATAATCTATGATAAATTGGATGAGTTGTTAGGAAGGATCAGGGGAATGGGTTACAACCCAGAAGTTGAGGCTACACTTCATGATGTTGAAGAGGAAGACAAGGAGGGCCATCTTTCAGTGCACAGTGAAAAATTGGCTATTGCGTTTGTTCTTATAAACACTAGTCCAGGGACACCTATTAGGATAACGATGAATCTCAGAACGTGTGGTGACTGCCATCATGCTACAAAGCTCATTTCAACAATCACCAATAGAGAGATTATCCTCAAAGATATCAATAGGTTTCACCATATAGTACAAGGAGTTTGCTCATGTGGAGACTATTGGTAACAAAATATATGATTATCGCATAGTGCATTCTTAACTTCAAGCCGGGTTGGTTGAAGAAGAAAGACCTTGGTATTAAGCTTGAATTTCTGTCTCTAGCTTGTATGTATTTCTGGACTAGATGGTAATTGTCTAAAAAACATTTCATACAAAATGCAACATACATGTGCTACTGTGCACGCCACTGCCAGAGTATATATAAAAAAGGCCCATCCAGGGAATGAGCATCTAATATCCTGATCTGGTTCTTTGGTTCAATAAAAGCAACCAGATAGAATAGGTTGATAGCCTGATAAAAATGCTGTTTTAATCAACGCTGATGCGAGCTATCATATAACCTTTAGATGATGTCGGGAAGCAGATAAAGAGAGAAATGCTTTCCGGGAGAATCGGAAGCATTAATTAGGAATAACATTTGTCTTTCTCTGGATTATCTTCCAAACTAACAAGATCCAAGACGGCGGAGATTGTTCAGGAATTTATGCTTGAGCTAAAAAATGGTTAACCAGGACGGATGCAAGAAATGGTACTTAAAAGACTATTATCTCTTTGCCATGCTTCTTTTCTTGGTTCCTACAGTCCCATTCAAATATCAACCAGAAATTCCTCGCATGGCTAAGAATCACATAAAGTGTTTTTATATGGTTGATTTTTATTGCCGAAGAATGCTATTGTGGTAGGTCGCAATAGCTTCTCTTAGGTTCTGTTCACGATGACAGCAAGCACAGGCAGGAAATAAACTGACAAAGTTGCTTAAATTGAATTAAATAACATGCTTGTATCTGATCAGTGCTTTACTTATAGATGTAGCCAAATGCGTTAGGATAGAACTAACACTGTAGCGCCCTAGCAGGCCTAGGCGTGAGCTATCTCATCGCTGTGAAAAAGGTTGGTTCGTTGGATTAGGACTTCCAAGAATGCCCTGGTCTTTAGACCCAAGAATGAACTGGACGAGAACATCTCAAAGCGACAACCGGAGGATGCCCACCCGGTAAGTGTGAAAGTAACACGCTTGTCAAATCTTGAAAAAAGTACGTATACTTGTCAGGTCCAGGCCGTTAGAATCGAGTGCATGAAGCGAATTTTCTATATATCGATAGAAGAGCCTACACACCACATATTTGCTCTGCACCGACAGATGAATTCTTGCCTATCGCTCGAACCGTGACGCAAATAACCTCGCGTTCCTTGCCCTTGCACGTAACCTCTACTTAGAGAAACAACCCAAAGTGCATTTTTTATTTCTGATGCAAATACATCAGGATGTAAGCAATTTAAGCATATCTAACACATCAGGATTAGCAAATGCTAGGTGTACAATTTACAATATGTCCATCAATTTATGCCAATAAATAGTTTCTGAACACTCATTTCGAACACCTGGTTAAATCAAATTTCGAACAGCTTGACGACCAACATTCTAACATACATGTAGTAAGCCGCCAATGATTCACGAAAACTTCAACCACCTCAGAGTTGCTTTAGCCTCATACGGCACTAGTTGCTTGGCCGAGCTTAAGTTGTTCGGTTGGGCGCACAAGATCGTAAGTCATTTTATTTGGTTGTTTATATAATTTGATTTGGGATGCGTCAAGATGACATTTGATACGTTGTGCCTGGATTATCTTCAGCCATATTTCTTCTGACATGGGAGAAGCTTTTACATTTCTAGTTAGGCACAGAGAATCTGCACATAGTAAAGTATGCTTCATCCAATGGAAGTTACCCAGAACTCTTTTTAGTGTGGCAACAATATTTGGTTAAACGACAACCATGGTAAATATGATAGTTCATAAAAAATATTGGAAAAACTGAAACCTCACATGCACATTCAAAAAACAAATATAAGTTTCCTTCAGATCCTCCATCTCAAGCGGTCCTTTCATACTCTTTGGTCAGCGCAGCACTCAAACTACCCAAAACTGCAGCAAAGATGTGTAAGCGTAACAAACCTTGCTCCATAGTACAGGAATAAGCAGGTCTAAATTTTAGGGGCTGGTTTAGAACAGCAGGAAGTTCAATTATGCAAGATTAGATAGGCAGTTAAGACACGGGAGGAAATGCACACATTTCATTGTTCTGTAAACTCAGCACTGTGGCATTTTCATGTTGCATAAGAAAATCTCGAGTACCTCAGTCTTTACAATCTACGGTATATCCAATCTAGACTTAGCTAGTTATAGTTCTCTTTTCTTTTTATTAGTACCTGCTGAAATTATATATTTGTTTCTCATGCAACTTCTGTTAATGTTATTACAATGAATCTCAGTGAAGAATTTGTGAAATGCATCAGATTATGCTGCATTCATAATGATGTGGAAAGCAGGCATAAAATTAGCAAATCTGTTAACGGTCATAGCACCGTGCAATGTAGTGAGTGATTTTTGACATTTTTGCAGAACTGTGGGCATACAACTAGGTAAATAAAATCGGGTCCGTTTTGTATGCACTATCGCACAGGGTGACTACTCGTGCACTCGAGCTAAGTCACGGAAAATTCCTAAAATAATCCTAGATACACTTCCAAACTTGCTCTAACTATGTATAAAAACTCCGAGTTCAAAGCAATCCTGTGTTAGGAGTAACAAAAAAGAGAAGATCTTGACAATTTCTCAGAACTCAAATTGTAATTTTTCAGAATCCAAATCAAGAAAACCTTTTGGGAACTTTCCGTGACTTTCTTCACTCTCATTTTTTTGTGTGCTCTATACATGAGACAGTTAAGTTCTCAGTCTGTAGCAGCTTTCAGCTAGTTGATTCAAATAGCACATGAGATCTTCAACACTAATAAAATTCTAAGCTATAAATGGCACTAAAATAGAATAAATAAATTTGCATAGTTTCCTTAAATTACTTGATGGCAGTTCTTTAAACCACGAAGAAAATGTACAAAACACAAAATTGGTTACATGATTAAGGACCAATAGATAGACTGGATGCTCTACAATGCATATATTAACTTAGGAAGTCAAAAGCCTCCACATACCCTTTGATGGGTCTCAGCTTTGCACACAGCTAATCTTGAGGCTTCATGGCTGGGAATAGAAGGACTTCCTGCAAATGCATTAAAAGATAATTTTCATATCTTAAATTAGCAATATTCAAATACGGGTCAAGCAAGTCAGAAGTGTTGGGCATTTATGTGTAATCGCACTTATGATGGAAAGAACCGAACCTTGATGTTCTGGGAATCTGTCAGCATCATCGTAAGGCGATCAATTCCCAAACCCCAACCACCTGTTGGTGGCAACCCATACTCGAGAGCAGTGCAGAATGTTTCGTCCAAAGCCATAGCTTCATCATCACCAGATTGACGATCCTGGAACATAATAAAGACCATAAAATTATACAACTTTTCAGCAAGCAACACAGGTTTTCGTAGCGCAATGCAGGTTCCATTTTATCCTATCATTCCAATGTACATTCAAACTGCCAAGCATCAGGAGTAACATAGTTACCAACATAAAAGTCTATAATATGGAAGGCTATTTAGGTGTTTGTGAAGTTCCAAACATTCCAACCACACAGAGTGAGGTGGTTTCCAGCAAGAATATACAATTCACAAGGTTATATTTAGCTGTCCAGAAAATTAAAACATGTACCTTTAGTTGTTCCTCAAACCGCTGCCTCTGCACAACAGGATCATTTAACTCTGTGTACGCATTGCACACCTAAAAGAAATTTGCAGATCACACTGTAAGACGACATACATGAAGCTAAGTATCAAAGGGCCGATGAAGAATAGTGTATACCTCATGTTTGTTAACAAAGAGCTCAAACCTTTCAGTCAATCCAGGTCTGGACCTATGCCACTTTGCCAATGGACTCATTATCTCTGGATGGTTAATAATAAATGTTGGGTTCACACATGTCTCCTCCAAGAAATGGCCAACCAGCTGTTAAGAGAACAACATGGCTTATTAATCTAGCTAATAAAATTATCACGAAAACTTGCACAAGAAGGAAAGAATCCAAAGGGTAATCTAGATCTTGACAACAAAGAAATGACACCACCCCTGAGATTGTGGGTTTTGTTTCCAAGCCAGCGTAATATTAGAAAATGCAAGTTGTTAAGGATCTAACTGAATCAGGGATCACATGGAGATAACAGAAAGGTTTCAGCCAGCTAGCTAGACAATGCATTTTACTTCACAAAATACATGTCATTGAACAATTTATTAAAAGCCAAAAATGTATGGCCAACACTGCAAATCTACCCAACAAAATCATATGAAAATACAGCACAAGATGCAGTCTCTGTGGGTCAAAAGTAAAACCTTGTCAAGCAACCGTGTTGTCGTCTGGGGAGGCGGGCATTTAACATCAAACTTGGCACAGGCATCTATCAAGTACTTGTTTGCTTCATCACTTGATAGATCTTTTGGTATCCCGAGATTGGCCATAGCCTCCAATCCTTGAATCATGTCTATCCTTCTGCAATAAGGTAACAGAAAGTAATAAGCACATCTAGAGCAATTAAATGTTACTATCCAAATATCTCTAAAACATGTCTATTACCTGAAGGGAGGTGTGAAATCAATCTCTATCGGTGGATTGTCAACTCCATTCGCATGATATTTTATCTTATAGCCACCTGTCAGCTCCTTAACCATACCTGTCATCATTGAAATGAAATATTATATACATTCAGGCAAAAAAGTAAAAGAAAACAAAAATCACACATGTTTCTCCTGCATGAGAGAGAGAGAGAGAGAGAGAGAGAGAGAGAGAGAGATGCTTAATTTAGATATGGATGAAAAAGTGATTATTACTAGATAACATGGCTTCAGAAAGCTCCATCAAGTCATTGTAATCTGCATACGCCATGTAAAATTCACACGTTGTGAATTCGGGATTGTGCGTTAAATCGATCCCTTCATTCCTGAATTGCTTCCCAATTTCATAAACACGGTCCAATCCACCAACAACCAATTCCTTCAGATAAAGCTCAGGTGCAATACGCATATAAAGCTTCATGTTTAGTTCATTATGGTGAGTGACAAAAGGCCTTGCAGCTGCTCCGCCAGCAATCATGTTCATCATTGGAGTCTCCACCTAGAAACACAGACAAGGTTCAAACATCAAAGGATCAAGAGAAGTACAAGAAAATATATTGTAAGAGTACTACCTCCAAAAATTCACGATCATCAAGAAACTTCCGAATAAAAGAGACAACTTTAGATCGTGTCTTGAAGATATGCCTCACTTCATGGTTTACCATAAGATCAAGGTATCGTTGACGATATCGAGTTTCCTGATATCACAAGACAAATGCTTCAATACTCAAAGCACCACTAGTAGAAATGATCAACATTTGAATATATGACCAAAGAATTGACAGCTCATTGAGACATAGGGGCTAATTGAACATCGCATGCATCAACTTTATGATTTGGTCATGCGAATTAGAAATACCAGGAGCGCATCACCTAATTAACTTGGTAAAGAAACTGCAGGTAGCATACTATTCATGCAGACCCACAACAGTGTGAATGAATGGATAAGATGTAACAAAAGTAGACAGCAAATTCATCCCTTAGCATACGACGTGCTTATCCAAAATTAACATTATCACCTATGCAGTTATTTCAGCTTTAATCTGATCACATGATGGGTTCACCCACATGAATCAGTCAGGTAAATTCCAAAAATAACCTCAAAATCAACTATATTGCCTAGTTGCTGGCCAACAAGGTTCAAGACGCAAATCCAGACAGTCCCTTACCTAAATTAGACAGAATAGGTAATGCACATAAATTATGCTACTTTACAGGTGCTCATTAAGGCCTTAAAACCTGCCTAGTGATTTGTTATACATTTAGGTCCTCAATGGTGAGCATTTTACTACTTTAGAAACATGCTTCATGAGAATGAGGTAGAAAGGTTGCAAAAATGTTATGTACCGAAGGCGATAGAACAAATATGACTATGTACACAAAATACATGCCACGAAGGAGATAATGTTACTCTTACGAATGGACCTTAATCTACGTTGAGCAGCAGCAGTGGTTAGTGGTGAGTTTCCAAAGGTTTTGGGTGGGAGGGAAAGAGAGAGAGAGGGATGGACCTTATTCCGTTCCATGGGCCAATAGGCCAAGTTCTATGCATGCACATGAGATGGCAAATAAGCACAAAATACCAATATTCCTAACAGTTATTACTTGCTTGACAAATTGTAAGTGTTGGGGAGCATTTAGTGTGAGGAAAGTAACATATCAGAATTGAGAACAAACCTGGTCCCTCAAAACATATTTTTCAATATTCCTACCCATTCCTGGAGCCCACGGCGTAGGTACCGCACTTCCTTCGCTCTTCTGTAAAAATGTATGCTACATATGTAAGTATTCATTTAACTAACATTCCCAACTAATATAACAGTCCTTAAGAAACCAAAGGCAGATATACACAACATCATGGGCCTTTCTAATATGTTAAACTGCATACTGAGAGACTTATAATTGCTCACTCTTAAACATATTAAGTAATGGATATGTGGGGAAACAGTTCTTTCAACTAGATTCAGATTCACACCTGTCGGGGCATCATATGAAGGCAAGGAGAGAGCACAACAAATTTCCGTGGGAATACACTGAGCTCCCCTCTATTGCTTTTTCCTGATGATTAACAAATTGAGAATTCAGAGTTATCAAACACAGTTGTATACTTTCAGGACAATTGTTCGGAATTGTACAACCCGCTATAGATATAAGCTATATACACAGTGTAAATAACCTAACTATACCAGCAAATCCTTAAAAGATAAAAAAATCAACCATATAAAAATATAAATGCTTATTTCCATTTTTTTACAGCTAAGTACTGATGGCAATATCAATTAAAAGCATTATGGCTGTTCAAAAATGGTTTCTCCAACTCGCACAAAATCAGGCCATGAAAGCAGTTAACTAAACTGGGCAAGCCATATGTTAAAGGAGCTCACTTAACAGTTTACACACAAAAATTGCCCGGTTGTACTAAATCAGGCTTCAAACAGTCCTAAACAGCATCCATAAAACTAGAATTGGTATATCTCTTACAAAGGTAGGATTTGGATGTCATAATTTCACAATTAAGTGCAAGACAGGCTAACAAACCTGGATAACCACATATACCAACAATATCACCTCGCTTCACACCAGAATGGAAACTAGAGAATTCAGTTTCGTCCAACTCTGAGGTCCTACAACAGGTTGAAAGGTCAAAACAAAAGTCTAGCTTATTTTATGAGATCAATAATGATAAGCAATACGTCCCAAAAGGCTCAAGTATTCCATGATGAGAGAAATCTAGAACTGAGCGAGCAGTTATACAATAGCAAAGTTAACAACTATGCACTGCCCACAGATAACCGAAGCTTATAACTAATCAGTTTAGTAGAATAACAAAAGTTGTTCCTTTGTTTGTCCAAATGTTCTAAAAGTGGTAAGTTAAAAGCAAGCGACCACTCCTTTCAGCACTTATGTCATATGCAGCTTATCTGGCTATCAATCTTTTCTAGCTGGTTGCTTTTATTGAACCAAAGAACCAGATCAGGAAATTCGATGCTCATTCCCTGGATGGTTCTTTTTTATATATACTCTGGCAGTGGCGTGCACAGTAGCACATGTATGTTGCATTTTATATGAAATGTTGCTCAGACAATTACCATCTGGTCCAGAAACACATACAAGCTGGAGACAGAAATTCAAACTTCATACCAAGGTCTTTCTTCTTCAACCAACCCGGCTTGAAGTTAAGAATGCACTATGCGATAATCATATATTTTGTTACCAATAGTCTCCACATGAGCAAACTCCTTGTACTATATGGTGAAACGTATTGATATCTTTTGAGGATAATCTCTCTATTGGTGATTGTTGAAATGAGCTTTGCAGCATGATGGCAGTCACCACATGTTCTGAGATTCATCGTTATCCTAATAGTTGTCCCTGGACTAGTGTTTATAAGAACAAACGCAATAGCCAATTTTTCACTGTGCACTGAAAGATGGCCCTCCTTGTCTTCCTCTTCAACATCATGAAGTGTAGCCTCAACTTCTAGGTTGTAACCCATTCCCCTGATCCTTCCTAACAACTCATCCAATTTATCATAGATTATTTCAGATTGTGGATGAGATCTATCACCAACATGAAACGTGTGAACCTGATCCCCTATCTCGACATTACTACAACCAGGCAATTTCTTTATACCTCTGCTTGCCATGACACTTCTCACCGAGGTAACATCTGCGTGGACTATTTTTAGCCCTACGTAAAGTTACGTGGGCCTGACCCATGTGGACTATTTTAACCCATTCGTAAAGTTACGTGGGCCCAGTACATGTCGACTATTGTTAGCCCATTCGTAAAGTTACGTGGGCCTGGCCCATATGGACTCCACGGAGATCTTGTCCAACATCGATTAAGATGGTTTGGACATATCCAACGGAGGCCTCTAGAAGCACCGGTGCATAGCAACATTCTAAGATCTATCGACAATAGTAGGAGGGGCAGGGGACGACCAAAGTTGACATGGGAGGAGGCAGTAAAAAGAGACTTAAAAGATTGGAATGTATCCAAAGATTTGTCTCTAAATAGGACCGCGTGAAAATTAGCGATCCACGTGCCCCAACCATAATATTCCTTTTAAATTTTTTTTCTTTTACCTTTTGGCTCATGCAATTTTTATTGGGTTTCATCTCTAGCCTACCCCAATTTGCTTGGGACAAAAGGCTTAGTAGTAGTAGTAGTTGTTGTTGTTGTAAGTATTACATGTGCATACACTATATAACAAAAAACAGCTATGCAGTATAAGCATGTGATTATTATTGCGCAGGGAATATTCCCAATACGAACTATAGATAAGCAGCCAATCGGGTGTAGCATCAACATACTACAGACGCTTATGCACTTACACGGACACAAGCTGGATTTTTAGTTCTGATCCATTCAAATCCTTGACCTAGCATATGGTTACAGAGGTCCAGCAAGCATTCTACAACTAGGATATTATTTTATACAAAGAACATAAATCCACTATATGACTTTCACCAACTTTGCAAATCAGATTATTTGATATGGCAGTGAACTAACAAACATCATACGTGCAGCATGTGAGGAAATTTTAGTGAAAAATTGAAAAGCATAGACATCATGCAGAGGTTGAGAACAAAGTGGCATATAACGCAATAGGCAAGCTGCACAGTGAAGAAACTCTCCAAATAGACATCATGTCGATCTTGTAAGTTTACCTGGCATCAGCCATCACTTGAACCTTCACGCCATCACCAAAAAGATCATAAAAGAAGAGCTTAGAAGATGATGTTCTTTTGTTCATGATCCTCCCTTTGAAAATAAAGCCACAAATCAGGCCCATATGCATCTCTACTCTTAAAACACTCTCCTAGGCAAGGGGGACAATTACCTGCTAGACATTCTGTAACATCAAGAAGCTTCTCCCCCTCACTCAGGCTCTTATATTTCTCAGTGTATCCGGGTACAGAGATGTTAACTGGAAACTTATGCGGATAGGGCTTAGCACCCATCGCCTTGAGTGAGTCAAGCGTCTTGAGCCTATTCTCATAATATTGCTGCAGCAAGACAAACATTGATTTGAATTTTCCCAAACAAAAGAACACAATTCGGCTAATAACACATCAGCAGGAAAGAGGTGCCAAAATGACATACAGTGGGATCCATGTCCTCATCATCGGCCGCAGATGCCTTTTGGGGCTTTCCACTAGCAGCAGCTGCTGCCGCCTACAACGACAAAAGGGCACACATTCATATTTAGAGTTTGAGCAACAAGATGGATAAAACAGAGCTCTCACACCCCAAGCTACAGAACTGCATCAATATCTCTAGCCACTATACCAAATGTTGGCTTCGCGAAAGCTATGATATATTACTATATACATCAGCTAAACCATCCAGATCTTCGCTAGATGAGGAGTTAATACTGAAAAAGTACTGTCCGAAAGAAAGGGCTCGATATTCCAAAATATCCCACCTTGTTCTTCTTCTCTTCCTCCTTGAGCCGGCGCTCCTCCTCCTGTTTCTTCCTCTTCTCCTCCCGCTTCTTCGCGCTGCACGCAGCGAGCACGCAACAACACCAACCCGGAATCAGGAAAAATAACTAACAAAAGCAAACGCCGATGACGCGAAACGGAAGGTAAGAAGCAATGAAGCTTACTTCTTCGAGAGCTGCGGCTCCTCGCCGCCGTCCGCGGAGAGCCCCGCGAGCTTCTCGGCCAGGCCCGCTGCACCCTCGCCGTCCGCCATGTCGTACCGGATTCTAGGGTTTCGTGGGACGCACTGACGCAGAGTGGGAGAATTGACAAGGAGAGACAGAGATGGGATTCGGCGGCGGGGATTTAGCTAGGGTTTTTTTAGCTAGGGTTATTACTCCTGCGCCGCCGCGGCACCGCGGAAAAGGTCTCCGTGGAGTCCATATGGGCCAGGCCCACGTAACTTTACGAATGGGCTAAAAATAGTCCTCATGGGCTGGGCCCATGTAACTTTATGAATGGGCTAAAAATAGTCCACATGGGTCAGGCCCACGTAACTTTACGTAGGGCTAAAAATAGTTCAGATGGGCCAAGCCCACGTTCCTTTTCTTACGCTCTTTTTTCTCTTTTTGTGGTATTGGAGGGAGGAAGGAAGCGGAAACGGGCATGGAGGGAAGAGGAGGAGGCGGCGGAGGCCGGAGCTCCGGCAAGGGAGCCCGGGGGAAGATGATATCGCTGCAGGAGTTCGTCTCCTCCATGGCGCCTCTCATCGACCTAGAGAAGGTTTCCTCTCCGCCCCTTTTCTCAGGTTTGCCGTTGGCTCGGTCGGAAGGTAGAACGGATTGCGATACGTGCGGCTTGGTGCGCAGGCGGCAGAGATATCGTTGGAGTGGGAGGCGAGCTCCAAGAGGCTGGAGAGGAGGGGGTGCGTCATGCCCAACCTCAAGTGCACAGATGCGCAGGTTGGTGATCTGGTTCCATTGCTGCCTGCTTGTCATCACCCGGTGGTGCGCAGTTTTGGTGACGTCGGGCATGATGCTTATCTTTGCTCTGACCTTTGGTGGGTAGAGTAGACGGGGCTGATGGGGAAGACGCTCCTGGAGTTCCAGCCTAACAAGGGCGACGTGCTTCCGCCGCACAAGGTGAGGTTGCAGTTTTGTCCCCCTTCTCATTTTGGGTGCTTGCTAGGATGCTACTCTGGTTAGGAATTATTGCAAGTAGGATGTGAATGCTCTATGCTCTGGATCACTTGTCGTCTTAGGTACTGCTATGGAAATCGACTCTTGCAATTCTTGTGCCACTTGAGTAGTGTAATCTATGAGTAACCAATGCAATGTAACTGTGGACAAGGGATGATGTGGTCAAGTGTACTAGTCAAATTCGAATCACAGCGCTTGCCTTCTCAAGTTTTTCGGAATTAGAAATTTGTTTCTTTTACAAGCAGTTATTGTAATTTCAATCAACACCACATAAACAGAATTCACTGCACAATGATAGAGGAAAGATTCATGCATGCTTCTTACTTTACCAGATATTGATTAACAAAAGCTCATATTTTACTGTGTCATTGATCTTGCTTGCCTATGCCCCGGTTTTTTGCTACTCTAGTTTGGGACACATGATGTGGTTGCCCTAAAGCCAAATAAGGCTGATGCTGGATCCGCTTCTGTTGGGCAAGGTGTAGTTTATCGCTTGAAGGTACCTGGCTCTTATCTAAGGGTTGTTTGCTATTTAAGTCTTTGCTTTGGGAGTAGGAGTATTGATTACAATTTTGTGTTTGAACAAACAGGATTCTTCCATTACCGTTGCTTTTGATGATATTCCTGAAGATGGATTAAACAGCCCTCTCCGTCTTGAGAAGCTTGCAAATGAGGTACTAAAAAAATTTGCATGCTTTTTCACTTACAAGTTTTGAGTTTAAAATTGCAAAACTATCCAGCAAACAGCATACTTGTCACCTAGTGACTCTTTATTTTCCACTCCACTGTCCATTATTTATACTTGCACACCAGCATTGTCGTACAGTTATTGGACTCAAATTATGCATCTTAATCGCTCTTTTAGGTTACATATCGCCGGTTGAAGGATGCACTAATTCAACTTAGTAAGGCCATCCAAACAGGACCTTCTGCAAACCTTGTTCCTGTGTTATTTGGAGGGAACTCGCCTATGTCCTCCAAGGATGCCATGAAGTTCAGTCCATTTAACAAGAATTTGGATGACTCGCAGGTTACAATTTTTTTTAGTGTACTTAGTTCTTGCGTGTTGCTGCATATGTTCCATTTCTTTTCTCGAACACACATATGTTCCATTTCAATTCCCATCCACTCAATTTGACTAAGTAAAAAAGAGCCATATGCAATTGGGACCTACAGATGTGCACTAGGAGTCTAGAACAGTTGGGTTTACCATTTAATTTGTTAGTGTTACTATGAAACGTTTAATTGCATTACATGAAATGAATCATATATGAGGTGGTGGTTTGGTTCCTTATCATTAGAAAAGGGATTCTGCTTTTTGCATAATCAATCTTGTAGTGAAACCGCAAAAGATTGACCCCATGCCTTACAAAAGGGACCCATTTGCAACTCCAGGATGGGTGGCGTTAATGTTCCACATCATGACACCACAAAGGATGGTGTTATGCTTTGGTAACTGCCTTGTATGAGTGCCAAAGAGCTAGGTTTTAGTGAATATTAGATTTTTGAGTATTGAAACACCTGAATGGTAATACCATCATGTGTTATGGCTTTAGCACTAAGTTATGAGAGATTTTATAAAATGTCTCGTCTTAGTTTGGCCTTTGATAAAATGCCCCGTCATGTGTTACTGACAGGTGGGGTTTATCAGATTTTTCTAACTATTAAGAGGCTTGCTCATGAAGCAGTGCACAGGTCAATCTGCTTCCACTTTTATAAATGAAGTTTTGTGAATGTCCTTATTTAGAGTTTTAATTAGAATTTTTGGTTAACAATAAATCAGAAATATTTCAATTGTTTTTTTTACTTTTTATTACATGCCTCTAATTGTTGTACATTTGTCTTCATATATCAATATCAGTAAGCATTAAAAAATGAAACAAACTATTATAATTGTAGGTATGTAAAGTCAATAGCTCTATGGATTGCTTTCCAACCAGTACAGATTGTATAGAAAAATATAACATATCTTTCTTCTTAGAAAGATGCTATCTCGAAGGCCCTCAGATCAAGGGATGTTTTCTTGCTTCATGGACCTCCTGGAACTGGGAAGACAACAACCATCATTGAGATAATATTGCAGGAGGTCAAGCGTGGATCGAAGATCCTTGCTTGTGCTGCTTCCAACATTGCTGTGGATAACATTGTTGAGCGACTCTCACAGTACAGGTACAGTACAGATTGCTAAAAAATTGTGAAACATTTTTTTTTGCTTCGATCTTTCTTTCCATGGTTTCTATGGGCAAAATGTTTGAATCATATATGTACTCCTTATAGAAAAGATGGATTCTGGTGACCTAATCATCTGAACCACCCAGTAACTGAAACAATATTTTGCCATTATTTCTTTCTGTAGAACAAAATTGGTGAGGTTAGGCCATCCTGCTCGTTTACTACCCCAAGTGTTGGACAGTGCTCTTGATGCACAGGTATAACTCTGCTTGAAGTTGTTCAATTTGCTTCTGTACTGGGAAATTAGGATATAAAAATGCACAATGTTTTTCTTTTTTGCTTAGTTCATAAGTGATGCTTTGGATCGCATTTAACTTTAATCTTCATCAAATGCACGTTTAAGTGTACCCTCCTTTCCCTTTATGTGAGATTTTATGGGAATCCATATAATAACCTCTGTTTTGTTTTACTCTGCCATGCATGCAACTCATGACTCAAGTGAACATTTTATATTCCCTTTTGGTTGGACCCTTTTTCCTATTTGGTTATCCTTTGCAGGGCAATACCTTTTATCCTAACATAAGGAAAGGAATTGGTTCTATATTCTCCTATGTATTTGTTATCAACTATAGCAACTTAATTGATCAGTTTGTCTGTCTCACTAAAATGTTACGAGCAATTTAAAATGAGTGGGACTTTTTGTATGAAGTATGATTGGCAGCTGTATTATCTGTGATATATTCATGTGTACATATGACCTTGTGATAGTTAGCCTGATTAATCTTTTGGGACCAGGTACTGCGAGCAGATAATAGCAGCTTGGCTGGAGACATTCGCAAGGAAATGAAGGTAATCATTCATTTTCAAATTCCTAACTTTTATGTAATGCCAGGACAGCAGGAGCTCTTTATGATGTTGATATTATTTTGACATGTCTATCCACAACTGTCAAGAAACCATCTAATGAGAAAGCTGTCCTATTTAGATAGTACTAGTGGCTGCAATTTCAATTATTTTATTCATTCACTGTAGTTTGATATTTATTAATATGTTCTCTTCTTTCTGTCAGGTGCTTAATAGCAAACTGCTGAAAGCTAAAGATAGAAACACAAAAAGGGACATCAGGAAAGAGCTCAAAAGCCTTGCCAAAGAGGAACGGAAACGACAGCAGCTTGCTTTGCTGATGTTATAAAAAATGCAGATGTTGTACTGTCGACTTTGACTGGTGCATCTTCCAAAAAGCTAGATGGCATTACATTTGATTTGGTCATTATTGATGAAGCTGCTCAGGCACTCGAGGTGGCATGCTGGACAGCCTTATTGAAGGTAAGTTATAACTTACAGTTATGATAAAAGTTGAGAACTACATGAGTTCTTTCAAAAGAGGGTAAATCGCTAGCCTTTAATAGATCTATATATGTTTGAGCCGGTTCTTTTATATGGGTATAAAAAGTAGCGCATATGACCCAAGTAGACAAATCCTAGGAAACATAGTTTTGGCTTCACAGTTACAGCATCCCCCTACTGGTGGTTGATTAGTTTTGGGCTTCTCAACTGATGGTAGCAGACAATGCCATCACCTATGCGGTTGCTTCTGTATTTGACATGATCAGCATGCACAATGCTTTGGATGAAATTGTTACTGTTCTGTTCTTATTAGGATAACATTTCTGTTATTGAGCTTCTCATTTATGTATTTATTTATTTTATATTTTTGGTATTCAGGGGCCAAGGTGCGTGCTTGCTGGAGACCATCTTCAACTTCCTCCAACAATCCAAAGTGTTGAGGCTGAGAAGAAGGGTATGGGGAAGACACTCTTTGAACGCCTTACTGAAGCTTATGGAGATGAAATCATCCATGCTTACTATCCAGTATAGAATGCACGAGCTCATTATGAATTGGTCATCAAAAGAACTTTACAATAATAAGGTGCACTTTTCCTTACATTATTGTGCTACCTGTTAGGCAACTTGGTTTCTCTCTTTTCTCTTTACACCACGATTTTCCTCATTTTGTTATTTCCTTCTTATTCTCAGATCAAAGCGCATTCTAGTGTTGCTGGGCATATGCTCTATGATCTTGAAGAAGTGAATAGATCTTCCTCAACAGAACCAACTATTATACTCATTGACACTACAGGGTCTGTATTCTCTGATGCTTCCTCCTGCATGGCTTGTTCAAAGTACTCATATGTGGCAAGTTGTGTGCATGTATTGAAACCTTGGCTTTTTTTTCCTCGTTGCTCTCTCTGCCTCGCATTGTAGTATTGTCAAGATACTCCTTTACAAAAGAATAGGACTAGTGGCTTAACTCAAGAGAGATATTTCATATCCTAGGGAATAGAGTAATTAGGCAGGTTCAATATTTCAAATGTGGGACCATCCTTTGGCTGATTTTTTTTGTATTTTCTAAGTGATAAAGTGATGAACAGTATGAATGTTTTTAGAATGATACATAAAATACTTCTAACATGTCTGAAATACTTTTTAGGTGTGACATGGAAGAAGTTAAAGATGAAGAGGAGAGCACCATGAATGAGGGCGAGGCTGCAGTATCCATTGCTCATGCCAAGTTGCTTGTTGAGAGTGGTGTCGGTGCATCTGATATTGGCATTATTACGACTTATTCTGCACAGGTTTTTGATTACATGCTCTCAGTATCATCGAAATGCCTTCTTCACACACATCTTTGATAGTATCTGTTTACATTCTTTTGTCAGATACTCATGGCTTAGTTGTTTTCTGGGGCCATCGTGCAAGCCTTTGTTGCTGCATGTTCTTTTTGCTATTCTGCTCTTGAGTCTTGACATATTGAGTGGTTGGGGGATTGTGCGTTGTCCGAAAGATGCTGCTTCTCTTTCTGTAACATAAACAATTTTTTTAGCCTCTCCCAGCAAAAAAAAACCAAAGCGCTGACCTTCCCCTCCTTCTCTACAGTAGAGAGAGGCGAAAAAAGGGTTCTCGGTCTTCCACCGTCGAATCCGGTGGTTTCCCTCCCTTCCGGTCGCCGTTTCGGTGGCGGAAGGGTAGGGGAACTTGGGATTTCTGCTCGGCGTGTAGATATGTGTAGGTTAGCGAGTTTGTGTTGCCTCAGCGGCGTCGCTTCGGCGGCGGTGGCGACGTCGCTCGGCCTTTTGGTCTTTCGGCTCCAGCCCCGCTTCGGTGCTGCCCCTCCCGGCGTCACCGAGGAGCCAGTGAAGTACTTCTCTTCTTCGAGGCGGCGGTTGGGGTTTGTCTCCGGTGTAGTTCTGGAGTCAGTGCTCTTGGCCCTGCTTCTTCCTCTGTTGGCTGTCTCCTTCCGAGCTCCGGCGGGTGGCTTCTTGGGATTTGGCTCGAGGAAGGTCTTCGGCAGCTGGTGTGGACTCGTCGTCCTGCGCGAGATTGGGGCGATGCCCCTGCCGATGGTCATTCAACGTGGTCTCAGATCCGCCTCTCACGGCGGTCTTCTCCTGCGGCTTTTCCTCCGAGCCTTTTGGCTCTGCTCTTCTGTGCAGGTGCTCGAGTGGCGCACGGGTTGTCGTCGTCCTCCGCTCCGGCCGGCCGTAGCGGCGTCACGCAGGAACAGTGCTGAAGCCCCTGGGGACCTCGTTGTCATTTCCTTTAGTTCAGGGGCTTTTTTGCAATTTTCCTGGGACAGCTGTATCTCTCCAGATGTATCTGCTGTAACTCTCGGGGCTTCTGTCCCCGCTCTGTGGCCTTAGTGCTAATGAAGTTATTGCCTTTCAAAAAAAAACTGTTGCAACTTTTGGCTTAAACAATTCTTTGTTGCAACTTTTGGCTTAAACAATTCTTTGTTGTGGCTTGCAATCCATCTCTCTGTTGCGAATTTATGGTTTCTTCCTCGGATTTAATGAACTGACTCATTGGATGGTTTAACAGGTAACTTGTCTCAAAATGATGAGAAACAAAGATGCTAAACTGAAGGACTTGGAGATATCGACGGTTGATGGATTTCAGGGCTGGGAGAAAGAGGCCATCATCATTACAATGGTCAGATCCAACTCAAAGAAAGAGGTAAGCTTCCTTCCGTGATCCTCCTAGGTTGGAAGTTATCCTATTCCGGTGTCTGATGTACATGGCCATGAGTTTTAGACACTGATGTAGATTTGGCATTGCATGGTCGATCCAAGAGATTATGATGCAGGGAAACTTCAAATGTTTAAATGTGTAATAAAAAAGAATAAATACTGTAGATATGATGTGAATGATCTGCAAATATTGTGTGTGTCTGATGTACATGGCCATGAGTTTTAGACACTGATGTAGATTTGGCATTGCATGGTCGATCCAAGAAATTATGATGCAGGGAAACTTCAAATGTTTAAGTGTCTAATAAAACAGAGTAAATACTGTAGATATGATGTGAATGATCTGCAAATATGGTGTGTGTCTGTGACCCTGAGTATATAATTATCGACATAGAATTTCAAAAACTCAGTTTGTTATCAGTTATGATCCAATATAAAAGGTGGAGATTCATGTTTGCTTCTAGTCCAAACTAGTGGACAGCTTGGACGCTTGAACTTTTCTCTAGTTGGCAAAACCTTATTCATTTGCTTCTTTCAGGTTGGGTTCTTGAGTGATCATAGGCGGATGAATGTCGCTGTAACACGAGCAAGGCGGCAGTGCTGCATAGTGTTCGATGCGGAGACCGTAAGCAATGACAATTTCTTGAAACGCTTGGTTGAGTACTTTGAGGAGAACGGTGAGTACTTGAGCGCGTCGGAATACCTGAGCAGCTGACCATGATAGCATGTGCTGATCTTTTGGGCGCTCAGCGACCATTGCGGAGATATTGGAAACTGTACGTGTAGTGGAAGCGTCCAACCGTTCAGAAAATTGATGCAGATCCCATTTGAGACATACAAGGGAAAGCCTCCTGCCACATTATGCGGTACTCCATTTTAGAGTTTAAACATTGTTATAGATGACTGTACAACTGAACAGGGCAACTGGTTAAGTTGATGATGGCTGTGTGGAGTGTGGACCAGTATATGTAGCCACTTTGTCGGCTCCTGCTCTCCTGTCTTGCTGTGAGTTTTTGATTGAATTGTCAATTTCTTTTGCAGAATAGAAAGTAATGGTTTATTTTATGGCAACCACTATAAATCGGCATATCTATATTAGCTATTTATAGGCATAGGAGGTAGTCGTCGGATGGACGAAACCTATGCAATAAATCACTAATTTGCGGGAAACAAATTTGGAGACAATATGAAACATGGGAAATAGACAGGCAAGTTATTTCCTTAAACAAAACGCTGAATTTCCGGCAATAAATCAGCGTACTGATATTAAGATTAGCAATAAACAGAATTAGCTAAGTTTAGGGGAAACAATTTTAATGACTATAGGAAACAACTATAATGGCCATATAAAACATGGACAACTGATTGTATGCAATATGTAGCGTGGGCTTCTTCTATTATGACAACATAGAAACATTTGCATAATAAGAATGAAACACTTTACTAAACCTTACGCAATAATTTTTTTGAATCAATACAACAATGGAATATATACAGCACAATCCTGCATTTTTGGGAAACTTATGATTCAAATCGCTAGATTTTCGGCATCGTGGGCTCCTCTTGTTATGGCAACGTGGAAATATTTGCGTAGCGAGAGGGAAACATTTTACTCAAACTTGCACAACAAATTTGTCAAACCAATACAACAACTAATGTTTATTCATCAGGGCAATTGGTTTATGTTTCATTCATCTGGATATTTTATTTCTCATACAACAATAATTTATTTCATATGCAACAATAATTCGTTTCCATCTGCCCCACGAGGACACCGGCGCACTCGTCGTCCGCCGTGCACGGAAGGCTGGACGCCAGGGCATCCTTGGGCTCCCTGGTACGCCTGCAGCCACGCTTGGCGAGGTGGGACGGCGCCGGGGACGACTCGTTGAGGAAGACGGCGGCGACAGCGGCCATGGCGTGCAACGACAATGGCATATGTGGGGTGGCGTTGGGGACGACTTGTCGAGGAAGGCGGCGGTGTAGCGCTTCCGGGCTGCGCTTGGCGAGGTGGGGCGGCGCTGGGGATGACTCCTTAAGGAAGGTGGTGGCACAACGCCTCCGGGTCTCCACGGCGACGACGGCCATGGCGTGCGGCAAGAACGGGATATGTAAGGCAGTGCCGAGGACGACTCGTCGAGGAAGGCGGCAGCGTAGCACTTCCGGGTCTCCACGGTGACGGCGGCCATGGCGTGCAGTGAGAATAGGATGTGAGGAGAAGTGAAACCCTAATTAGGATTGGGGGATTTTATAGGAAGAGGTGAACGGTTGGATGAATGGTGGGAGAATGAATGGTTAGATGTTAGGAGGATAAATCGCTCAAATCAGCATGCCGTTTTGTAGTGTTTCCCTTATTTTATTGCACTTGGCAGTGCATGGTGCCATGGCATCTTCTTAGCATCTTCATGGAGCATGTAGATAGGAACTGTATGGGAACCCTATCCAATGCTATGAGTCCATACAAATTATGTGTTTTGCCTTTTGCTAAACCTTTGTTCCGGTCACGGGTAATCCTGCTCTAGGAGAAAGATTCGGAAGGCAATGCGTGAAATCGGGCGGGGCCCAACATCTACTCGTAGGGAAAGGAGAGGGAAGAACAATGTTTTCAAGAAAAATATATCATAAGCGATCCTAAGAACATTCTCTTTACAGATTTGCTCCCTTCGTGGCCTTCACCCCATTGGGCTCCTCCTCTAGAAACTTTCGCTCGCTCCTTTTTCGTCGTCTCTGGTGGCCTCTCTCTCTCTTCTCTAGTGGCTTTGACACCGGAAGAGTAAGGGAGAGATGCTTCTCGGGCCGGCGTCTTCGTGCTTTGTTCTCGGTGTCCTTGGAACCTGAGCAGGTCAGTCTAGAACCTTCGCATGCACTTCTTGCTTTCTCTTGGTGTTGGTTCCTTTTTGCGCTAGTGACGCATCTTCTGGGCATCAATTGCGCTGGTGTAAGGCTGACCTCCCGCGTTCGTCTTATTGTGTTTCTCACCGAGACCACCTCAGCCTTCATCCATGGAGGCCTACTTTGTGGTCTTTGGTCTTGGGGGATGTGCAGCGAGTTTGACATTGTGGCTCTTGCTTTGTCCTAGTGGTCATTGCCCATTCTAGGGGCCGTCAAGTCTCCATCAGCACAAAAGCTCCTCCTACATCTCAGGCAACGATGGAGTTTGCTTCCTTCGAATCATTAGGTGTGGGATCTTTCGGAGGTCTTCGTTCCAGCCACTGAAGACTCCATTGGTGGCGGCTCGTCGCCGACGACCTTCTCGGCAATTAGGATTGGTCAAAGTGGCAAGACACATACAAGGTTCTATAGCAGTAGAGACACGTGAGGGCACAAGTTTATTTTCTTTAGCTATGTGTCCTGTGAGGGCATGGATGTAATTGTTATTTATTTATTTATTAGCTCTTTTTGCTCTATAACTTGTAGTCTATATAAGGATGTATCCCCATCGGTAATAATAACACAAAGCATGTCTATATAAAAAAAGTGATTATTTCTTCCATGGCATTAGGCTTCAAATTTTCTTCCATCTAGCCCACATTGTTATGCTCACTTCAAGACGGCGTCTGCCAATTTGTGATTTGAGCATTTTTTTAAAGAAAAATTATTAACTCTACTAGTGAGCTAGTTGCACGTTCCTTATGGCAACATGCCTAGCCTTGAGCGCCCCCAACCTTATAGTTAAAGGTAATGACTTCGAACATCATTAGCTCCCATAGAGTGACGGAAGGTGTGTATAAGACCTTGGACCAGATTTCACAAAAAAAGACCTTGGACCAGATTCATTCTTGTATGGCTGACCAGTGATTACTATGAACGAAGCTAGCAGAGAAAAACATCGCTAGCTTCATCTCTATTACGTTGGTGTCATCTTCCACTAATAAATAATAACTATCACTAATTTACAACTAAATTTGCGTTGGACCATCAATATCAATTCATCCTACTGACCCTACCTTTGCCAAGCTGATTACTATCACGATTCCTGCTACATTCAGGGGAATGCAGCTTACAATCTGAACTAAGGATGTTATATGTGCTTTATGTGATGTTTAAATATTTATTAGCATACTGACAATATGTATTCACTCTATATCTATGATGGACATAAGGCATATCTACATCAATATTAACGCCCTATTTTTGAGAGCTTCACTCCACCTCAACTCCACTTCATCTCTAAACTCTGGAGCTGGAAGAAACTGTTTGGCTAATAGATTGACTCTAGATTCATGTTTTGAATGGTCTATGTGCAAGCTCCATACTACCCTTGCTCGCTGCATAGCACTACTTTTTACATTTGCATGGGTGTCGATCTATTAGCATTAGAGGTAAAGATACAACAATCATTAGTCCGCACATGGAATTTTGCATCATATGCATAATGAACTACAAATCAAACAAAAACAAGAATTATCCATGGAAACTTTGGATCATATGCAAAATTGGGAACAAATTAAACAAGACTCTAGAGCAAATTAGAAAATTTAAAGATTGCACAAATTACATCATGACTTTTCATAAACAAGTTCCATCACCATGAACCAAGAAAACACACATGAACAATTTCCACATACACAAAGGCTGCATGCACTACTTCCTGGGAGGAAGCACCGCCGCTCCTAGCCACGAGGGGAGGATGTGCCATCAACGGTGAGGAGGTGATGTCAACGGGGGTTCCCGACCTTTCCATGAATGGATAACTTCAATTTGGTGGAGACGACTCTCGCAATCTAGCTACAACCGTACGACAATCGTTGCAACTCACAATCACTGAACCAACCCCTTGATGTTATTGACCTTTCTAGGAGCACAATCGATCTAACCACAAAGGTATTTTGCTACGAGCAGTTGAAGAACAAGCAGGAAAATAATAGTAAGCAATCTGAATTTGTGGATAGGAATTAGAAGTATTGACACGAAAAGATAAATCTCTTATTGATGGCGGGTTTCAAAGACGTTGTTGTTGTTGAGCTAGCTGAATAGGAGAAAAACAAAAGTTTTCACAAGTGAAAAACCTATCAAACAAAACTCGAGTTGCATAGAGGTTTCAAGACCTATTTAAAAGAGAGGAGGATGAGGTTTAACCAGGCATGGGGGGTGGTGGTCGAACCCAACCCTAGAACAAACTTTTCTCTGAACTCTAACTATAAAATACTTGTAGTTTGACGCTAACTTCGAAATTATATGGATCTAGCCCAAATATAGGTGACCCAGCACTTTTGGTGTTTGTAACACCCTAAAATACTACTAAACCATGGATGCCATCATCTTGTATCAAACTGAGCAATGTAGCCATCTCTCTCCACTCATCATGGGGCTTCAAGGTCTTGTAGTATCCACTCTTGAGAGTAACTTGAGAGCTCCCATCCTTTGCTGCCATCATTACCATGTCCATCTCCCATCATCAAGTTTGGACCATACGGTCCTTAATAGAATAATAGAATCTGATTTAGACAGCATCATATAGTTCTTGAAATTATTAGAGGCACTGATGGTTAATTAAGTTGATGTGCACGTGCTCTTATTATTGGTCCTTGTATCTCTTGAGGAACTTGAGGATGATGAGCAAGTGGTGGTGTAGACGTTGTTATATTAATAGTAGTGATGTCCTCATCAGGAGGATGTGATAGTGAGCCGATCAACCAAAGCCCGAGAGGATGTTGCATAGGTGAGCTGACCTGTTGCCACTGGGGGGCAGGGGACGAGATGTGTCAGTAGTCGGAGTAGAGCGAGGGTGCACAGCCGTCTAGGTCTAGAGGGGAGAGAGGTGGCTAGATTCGAGAGATAAAGAGGAGGGTTGGAGGAATCGAGGCCTCCTGCCACCGCTGCCTAGGAGAGGAAGCGCTGCCGCCTAGGGTTTCACGTGCCATCGGGTCGAGAAAGGAGATGGTTGGGGGAGTCGGGAGCACAAGAGATGGTGTAGAGGAGTGGCTAGTCTGGGGGTTGCCCAATGGCAATTTCAGTATAATTATCTCAAACATCAGGGGTACTTTGAAATCAAAGGGACGTGGGGTGTGGATGGAGCAGGTGAAGCGAGAATTTCGCAACTCCACCGATTTGCACTGCACAAGCTAGAGTGGAGACCCAACTTAGACCATTTGGGGGGAACTCCACCTACTCTAATAGAGGAGTAGGAGCTCTTCCAAACAAAGCGTAAATTACACATATGTGCATGTTAAACTTAGCATGTCCCTCATTTACTTCTCCCTCCCCTGGTTCCTCCTTTGGCAGCAAGGTTGGTGTCAGGCTTAGAGGGTCACCAGTTTTAGGTAGGGTTCAACCCTCCTCCGTGCTTAGAGGAATGACTATGAGAGGCGGTGGATAGATAGTAGGAGACAATTTGTAGTTTGTGGGACAGACAAGTAAGACACCATCAGTTGCGATACATGGTGGTGGACGATGAGTGAAGCCGAGCGGAAGGTTAGTGATATAGTGTTGACATGTTAGGATGGGCTAGGTAGAAAACAATAGGATTCGCAGGAGTAGCATGATAGCACAACCCATTGAAATTTAGGAGTATTTGTTCTAAATCTAAAGAAAAATATAAAATAACATATTACGACCTTTTTTTAACAATAGTTGTCCCGCACACGTGTTAAGGAGGTATAAAATTGAAGTAATATTTGATGGGATCAAACAATACTTGTTTGCATTACTTATAGACCAGCAGCATAGAAGTAAATATAGTTTCATTCTATTAAATATTACTTAGTTTTCATGTATTTTTAGGTATGCGCGCAAGAGAGAGACTGCGAAACGGAGGAAACATGTGCGATGCGCTAGGCATGGAGGGATGGATGTTCCGTATCCACCTACCGAAACGGCCAGAGGAGCCAGGAGCCCACGCGACGTAATCCTTTATTATTTACCTGACATCCCTGGCGCTCGCTCGACACCGCGAGTTCACGTGTTCTCTGACTCACCGATCTATATAAGCAACCAGACAAGAGCCACAGCATCAAATTCTCTCTTTGTAGACGCGGAGGCGGGAGATTCCGAGAAGCATATGGCGGAGGAGCAGTTCCTGGCCGCGGCGGTGGACGCCGCCAAGAGCGCCGGCGAGGTAAATCCTCCTACTCCATTAATCCGATCCGTCCCTCCTCACGCCGCAAATTTGATGGATTCTTGATTTCCTGTCGCTATATCCGCTCATTCTGCGACTGATTTGTGTTCTGTGCAGATCATCCGCAAGGGCTTTTACCTGACCAAGAACGTGGAGCACAAGGGCCAGGTCTCTTCTCCCTCCCCCCCTTCTTTTTTCCTTCCCCATCTTGCCATTGCGCATCTTGTTATTGATGCGGCTGATGCCTTTTAATTGGATTGGGATCTGGTCGTCATGGTGCTACGAATTGTTGTTGTTATGCAGGTGGATTTGGTGACGGAGACGGACAAGGCCTGCGAGGACCTCATCTTCAACCACCTCCGGAAGCTCTACCCGGAGCACAAGTTCATCGGCGAGGAGACGTCCGCGGCACTCGGCGCCACTGCCGACCTCACCGACGACCCCACCTGGATCGTCGATCCCCTCGACGGCACCACCAATTTCGTCCATGGGTAATGACAGTGTTCTGTACTTCTGTTCTGTTCTGTTCTATCCCCAATGAGAGGGTCCTTCCTTCAGTGCGTGTCTTTCCCCTTCTCATGCCAAGATTGCGCATGCCTTTGACATTGCAGCTTCCCTTTTGTTTGTGTCTCGATTGGACTCACCGTCGGGAAAGTTCCCACCGTTGGAGTCGTGTACAACCCTATCATGAATGAGGTAAACATAGGTTCTTTGTTGTTCGTATAAGCCCCAGTGTTGGAATTTTGAAAAGATTTTGAGTCTAGTTTTGTGTTACTTCTTCAATTAGCTTTTCACAGCTGTTCGTGGAAAAGGTGCGTTTCTCAATGGTTCTCCAATAAAAAGTAAGCACTTCTTTTGGTTCATTAGGCCCTGATATGTTGATAATCAATAGAAGATGCATATCGTGCTTGCACATTTGTTTTTCCGATTGCTTGTGCTAATTTAAATGTGCACATCTTTCGTCTGCAGCATCATCTCAAGACGAGTTGGTGAAGGCCCTTTTGGTAACAGAGGTAGGTGACACTGTCAAGATTAATTTTTCCATCTGTTCCACACATTTCAACCAGGCAGAAACAATATCATACTTTGCAAATATGAGTCTGTTTTGATGACAAATGTGTGTAGAGATTCAACTGCTGGCTTGCTGCTACTCCCATTAATATTTCATCACAATGATTTAGTTGTAACTAGCCAGCGTACACATGAAATTCACGCCCTCAAAACATTAGAAAATTTTATAAGACAATGGACTTATACAGCTTTACTTGATAAACCAATAATACAACAGATCTAGTGTTCAGTATTAAAAGAGAATTAATCGGCTACAGGAGGAAATAACAGTTATGAGGATTGACTTGGCTAATTAATGATATTAATTACAAATCATGATTTAACAGTAAGGGTCAAACTTCAACTTTTGAGCCCTCTGGTTAGGAAGATGGAGGGTCTAGATAATCTCGATCTGCCAAACTCATGATTTTTTTAGTATGGATAAATTACTAAATTTGGTAATCAGTTTAGTTGTCATCTAAATAACTGAAGGCACAACTAATGCTAGGTTTTCCTGAAATTCTCCAGGTCCAACACTGTTTGATAAAGTTTAACTGGGGCCCCTACTAACCAAGCGCACGCATGAGCACAAAGTAATCTAGGATAATTCTTTTTCTTTTTGAATGTTTTGATCCAGCCTAATTATGAAATCAATGACAATGTCAATACTAGGAAAGCACTGAGAACCTGTTGATAGCCTGCAAACTACTGATGTATAGCTAATGCTTTGGTGGTACAAATAGTTATATGACCATGCATGCATTTTCTTGAACTTTTCAACTGTATGTAGATGAGATGAACAGAATTGTATCAATTAAGTCTGTCCTTATCATGTCGACTAGTTTTAATTAAGTTCTTCCACATCCCTTTTAACAGGCACGCCTTCCTGTTTGAGTGGGAGCATAGACACCATATTGTTATCGATATATAACGTATGCTTCATAATAATATAAAAATCAGTTTAAGTCCCTCTTGCTTGACCAGTAGGCACAAGATATAGCACATCAACTTGTTTTTTGTTTGAACGACAATTGCGAATATGTAGCTGCATAGTGTGCCTTTACCTTCACTAAGTATATTGGAAATGATAGCTGTAATTTTTATATGATGAGAATTTAGATCTGGAAGCTTTTATTTTAAAGAATTTACTGGAAATTTGTAACTCATAGTCATACCAATTGAGCAGGTTGGAACCAAAAGGGATAAGTCAACTTTGGATGATACAACCAACAGAATCAACAAGTTACTATTCAAGGTAAACCTTGTAATGTTTGCATCAAATACAACTATGTTTTAACATATCAATATTCTAACAGAGTATTCATTTTTCCAGATTAGATCTATAAGGATGTGTGGTTCTTTGGCCTTAAACATGTGTGGAGTTGCCTGTGGTAGGCTTGATTTGTGTTACGAGATTGGATTTGGTGGCCCCTGGTATGATTAACCAAATTGTCAACAATAGTCCTATATGGAAAATATAAACTACCTGAGCACATCTAATAGTTAATGTTTCCTCTAGGGACGTGGCCGCTGGAGCTTTGATTCTACAGGAAGCTGGCGGTTTTGTTTTTGATCCGTAAGTTATCAAATTTAGTCAGTGCCATTTTACTAGCTCTCATATCATAATTTGATCAGTATTTTAATTTCTATTGTATTTTTCATCTATTCTGGCTTTTAGGACTGGTGGGGAGTTTGATCTGATGTCACAGAGAATGGCGGGATCAAATGGTTACCTCAAGGATCAGTTCATCAAAGAATTGGGAGAAACAAACTGAATAACCTATTTTTCTTGTCATGAAGTAGAATAAGAATGTTAGATCGCCCCACCAGTAATTTATCAGGGAAAATTTTCGTGTAGTTATACGTGAACAGTATGCATCTTGCGCAAACATCCTGGACGCAGTAACATTGTATTCCTTGCAAAAGAAAATTGACATGTCAATGCGTTTCTCTTTATGCTGGCCGAGCAAGTTAATGGAATGTCACTTTGGCATGCATAAATAAAACGAAATGGGTAGGCTGGTGCATTGAAATCTGATAACTTTAAATCAGTTTGATGATTACTCTCTCCTTTCTCCATGTGAAAATTTTAAATTATTTTGGAGTGGTTGACTGGCAGTGCCAAAATATTTAGAGGAAAACGTTGGTTGTTGCGGTGAGATTCGTGGGAATAAGATGCCAAAGAAAGCAGGCCGTACCTCACGGATTCTCGGATTTATAACCCTGTGACATTGCTCTTCTCGAGAGTCAGGAGGGGAGAGAACCCGGAAGGAAACACTTGGAAATAAGTGTGGGTTCCCTGCTCTGTTGAGGGCTTGTCTCAATTGGGCATTGGTGCCGGTGAACAAGTTTCCCTAATCTGCTTCTACTGGCGGAGGATTCTAATGCCACAGTAGCACATTGCTTCTCCTAATGTTCTGTAACATCGTCTTCAGGAGATATCTATTTGGCGGGGAAATCCTGGAGTGGAGTGTGTTGATGAGCTTATATGCGTTACTCCCTCGGAGAGTTCAGAATTTCAGATGCAGTAAGATGGGATGCGTTGATGAGAAGAAGGTGGCCTCAAAACTTCCTTTTGATCGACGAAATGCAGGCAGCAGCACCGCCGTGTGCTTGCTAAGTAGGATTGTTTGGTTGCTAGTGTTTCCAACGAAATTGCGAGTGTTTGGTTGGTGTTTTGGGGATTCGGAATAAGGGTCAGTTCTTTTCAGCTTTTAGAGAGGCTTATAGGTCCATAGAAGCCCAAGCCGAAAAGAACTCAAAAATTTTCGGGCTTCTCTGGGCAGCTCATGGGCCATTTCTCGTTGGTAGAAAAAAGCCTCACAAGGGCAGCTTTCCGAGCTTCTTGTATCACCAATTAGAAGTTTGCCCTCCAACTTGTCCATCTATTTACGGACCATTGCCACCGCGTACCGCTTCGCTACTCCCCGAACAGAACGCCCTCTTCTCCTCGCATTTCCCCTGCTCCCTCTCACCATCGCGGCGCGCAGCTAGGGTTCGCACCCTTGGCCGCCGCCCGACGCCGCCGCCCACCGTGCTCCTCGACCAGACGCAGCCGTCGCACCCCCTTCGCCGTCCTACACCCGGCGCAGTCTCCGAGCTCCCTCCGCCCGACCCCACCCGACGCCGCCGCCGAGATCCCTCCACCAGACGCCGCCGCCGAGATCCCTCCACCCGACGCAGCCGCCTACGCCGTCGCGCTCCTCTACCCGACGCCGTCGCCGCCGCGCTCCTCCACCCAAGACAGCCGCCGCGCTCCTCCACCCGACAGCACCGCGCCCCCTCTACCGCCCTCGACCCGACGCAGCCGGTTAGCTCTTCCACCCGTCGCCGCCGCCGCCGGCCCGCTCCTCCACCCGACGACGCCGCCTCCATGCTCCATCCGGCACCAGCCCCCTCCAGCACTTGTGCAAAGGTTGGGTTTTTTACTAATTTTTCTGTATAGACAGTGAAGGTACTGACAAAATGTGAAAATTTCGATTTTGAATTTTGTTGTGTATATGGCATGTATGTGTATTTTTGTGCTTGCATTGGAAAGAAGGGAGTGAGTGCCTTCTCGGAGCTGTTGAAAGGACCGAGATGCCGACTAGAGGGGGGGGTGAATAGTTGGCTTATAAAATTTTCCTCTTTTAATCTTTTGTTTAAGTTGTCAGATTAACTTCACAAGTTAATAGTGGACAGCTGTGACACAGGAGAGTGACACGGGTGGAAACTATGTGTAAATTAACACACAACTGTCACACAGGTGGAAGACACCGGTGAAGAGTTAACCTAACACAGGTGCTCTACTTAGACTGCCTGTGACACAGGTGCTGACACAGGTGAATACAAATGAATGAAGCAACTGTGTAACAGATGATCACACACAGGTATAAAGGTAATCTAGCACAGGTGAAAAAGGTAAACTTAGCAGATCAAGTTTAAGAGACACAAGCAAGCAAAGATAAACAGATATGCATGCAATACAAGGAAGTAAAGGAGACTCAGGGGTTTTTCACCGAAGTTCCCAACTCTTTGCAGAGAAGGTACGTCTCCGTTGGAGAGACCACTCCTAAGAGCTGGCCAGCACTAAAACGTGCTTCTTCTCCGAGTACCTGATCCTTCAAGACTCTTTCTTTTGCTTGTGGAGATCCTTTTGCCTTGCAGCAGGTAGACCTCAGAATACCTTCATAAACTACTGGTTCAGCCCACACAAGCTTGGGTGATACCAGCAACTCCTACACCCGTCTAGGAGTAGACAAACTCCAAGAGTAACAGATGATACAGCAGCAATCTCTTGGAGGAACCTTTGCTCGTGCTCTAGCTCACAAACCCACTCGAACTAACCCTTAAGCTCTTGGCTCTTGTGGAGTGGTTGGAGGCTTTGCAACGGTCGTATGTGAATCACTGATTTGAGCAAGGTTGAGGACATAGTCCTCCCCTGGTCCCCTATATATAGGGTCCTCAGGCACCTGACCGTTACCCTGTTGCCACGTAGGATTAAGTGAGCCACCGGTGTCAACCACCGGTGACACAGCTACACACTACGCCCAACTGTACCCGGCTCAAGCAGGCCGACACCTGTGTCACCGGCGGCACACACAGGTGAACCCTTAGCTGATAGCCGCACTACTCAGCCCCGGTCCTGGCACATGACATGCCCTCAGCATACTTCAGACTCTAATACCTATAAGGAGAGAACCTCCGACAGACTTCTGACTCAGCAGACCACCCATCGCAGTGCAGATACATTAGCATTTACAAGCTCTCCCCTGGTACAGAGATGTACCTGAGTCATAGAGCGGAAGACCACCTGTGACACAGCTGTGTCACACATGTGTCTAAAGCTCTAGGGTTTTCACTGTTAGTACTGCAGAGCACTAACACAAAACAGCTACATACTTTTGTGCAAAGCTATTGACACAGGGCAATTGGCCTCAAAACACCAATCCCCTTGACCAACACTCTGAGCAATGAGCAAGGTTCTCTTAGACAACTGCTACTGTTTCATCCCTCTTGATAGTACGGGTGATTCCTATGGACTCAAAGAAACTAACAAATCTAGGCTTTACCTGCCACCAACTGAAGTCACGGCCCTTGACGCATCAAGTCACCATCACCTTGCTTCCATCTCCCTGCACAGCACCGGCTTCTTCTCAGCTGTGACACAGCTGCCTAGCACAGCCATCTCTTTGTCCTTGAAACCACTTTGTACCCTTTTTGGTGGCCATCCTTCTCTGGATAACCCTACTTCATGGAACCTGTAAACTCTGCTTACACTCAATGTAAACATTATATTCCAGTTTAGGTTGCTATTAACCATCAAAACCATATTAGGGTCTAGATGATCTTTCAGCTGTGTGCTGTATTCATGCCCAAACCTGAACAATTAATCTGATATACTTTTGCTCCTTCGCATGGTGTTAGTAGTACTCTTTTGACACCACAACTACAAGAGACATTTTAGTTTGTTACTGCTGGCGACCATTGCATGGCTTATTGGCTTTACCAGCTCACCTATACACACTGATTTATGGCAAAATAAGGGAGCAAGTAAAGCACACTCAAAAGAACAAACTATTATAAAAAATTGTTCTTGAATAAGAGATAATTTTTCTTATCCTTAGCTTTGGCTTTGCATAAGTGCCAACTTAATGCAATGGATTAATAGCTACAAAAAGTGCTTTTGTTTAACCCTTTCTTGTTGAGAAGAAAACTCTAAACCATATTTTTGTTGTAATAAATTGCATAGTATCAAACAATCAGCACGAAATTACAGTCCATGGGCATTATAGACTTTCCATCCAATTACTTAGCAACAAGCTCAGATGGCAGAAACCGAAAAAAACTGGACCATAAGTTTCTGAGGGTTTCTCCCCACCGCAGTTTCTATACGTAGAGAAGCTTAAGCTGGCTTCTGGATAAGCTCAAGCCGAAAAGAACTGGCCCAAACCAGTCGGGGGCTTCAAGATTGCCAAGGAGGCAGGTGAATGGACAACCTCAAACCTCCACCCTTACCTGCCCCCAGAGTCTTACCTCACCTTTAGGTACCTGAATCTCGATGATGCAAAATGTGGGTTTTAATCATTAGAGACACATAGCCAGTTACATGTGAATTATCACTCTGGGCTATCTGCATTTCTTGTTCTTCTAGCTGTAGTGCGCAACGACCCTACTGATAGTACCGCTGTCTTCGCATTACCCGGTGGGATAGGGACGCCGGACGAGGTTTTTGAGATCATGGCGCTGATTCAACTGGAGAGGATTGGGTCCACGCTCCTGGTCCCTTTCGTGCTTGTGAATTATGATTCTTACTACTCCAAGCTGCTGGAGTTTCTGAATAACTGCGAGGAGTGGGATACGGTTGCGCCTGGGGAAGTGGCATCAATGTCAAGGTTTGCAATGGGAATCATCATGAAGCCTTGGAGTACTTGGCACAGCCGTCAAAGGAGCACAGAACTTCACGTATCACAGCCGTCAAAGGAGCACAGAACTTCATACAACATGAGCTGACGGCGCAAGCTCTTCTGGAACTTCTCTTGTTTCTTTTTTGTCTTGCAGAATATCATCATTGCTCCTGATTTGTACTACTCAAAATTTTGGTGTGGGCTTATTGTGAGGTTATTGTGAACATAGAGAAACGATCATTGGCTCCATCCATGGTATAGTCCTTAATCTGCTGCAGGGGACTTTATGCATTATACTCGCAGACACCCAAGACTGTGTAAACTCGATAATACAAATGAAATACAAATTATCATGCAAATTTTGCCCAAGCCATATGAATCATAGTCATCTACCCGCAACCATGTATCTAAACAGACATGTAAAAAATAAAAAAGATCGAATCAATGATCGTTTCCTAATTGTCAACCAGTCTCAGTTGACGAGTCTCAACTCAAGCAATCATCAGGTTCTTCATTCGTATGCAGAGGTAAACGCAGCCCGCCAAGACTGATCATCGTCGCAGGTGGACGCAGCATGGTTGTACTCCGGTGCGTCCTCGTTGCTCTCCTGGTGGTAGAATCCCTCCAGCGCTGACTCCGGTAGTCGGCTCTCTGCAAGGTAGTGCTTCATCGTCTCCATCTCCATTTCGTGCTTCTTCTTCATCTTCTCCAACTGCTTCTTGAGCTTTTCGTTCTCTTGCAGCATAGCCGAACTCCTCTCCTGCAAACCAGAATAACCAAAATGAGTTGATATTCGTACGATTGTAGAATACTTTGTTCAAGTTAAGCTCACTGCTTTGAACTAACCTTTTCTTGTGTGGATGCCTCCTCTGCTTCTCTCAACCTCACGAGAAGTTCTCCAGCAGCATGCACTGCCTCAGCGGTGTCGCGGAGCTGGATGCGAAGCCTTCTGTTCTGTTCTTTCAGCTGTGCCCTCTCCTTCTCTCGGTCGATCCTCACGGTGGAAAGCTCTGCAGCGAGGGCAGCAGCGAAAGCCGTCCCACAGCCTTTCCTGCCTGCTTTGGCAGCTGCCCTTTTCACATCTGAGATCCCTTCCATGACTCGGCGGTGCCTCTCAAGAAGATCATTGTACATCTCCTGGAGCTCGACATAGTGCTCAATTATCCTGGCATGGCCATAGATGGCTCGTTGGAGGGCATCATCCAGCTCTTCTGTGCACTTCTTCTCGTTGCAGAGTTCCATCTCCGTCTTCTCTGCATGAATCCGGTTTGATTCTAGGTCCACTCTCAGCTCTTCAGTGAGGGATATCCATTTGCTCTCTGACTCCATCCATTTCTGCCTTTCTTTATCCAGCTCGTAGTCCTGATCTGCGCTGCCGTTTCTTATCTGGTCAAGAAGGCTATCATTTGTTGATCCATCTGTGAGATGTTTTACTTGATCCTTCAACCTCTGAATTTCACCAAGAAGTGTTTCCTTCTCATTCACACTGAGTGACACCTTACTAGCGTCACATTGTTCACCAATCTTGTCTTCATCAGTTAGTTCCTCTCTAGGTGTAACACCATCAGCTTGTTGACCATCTTCTGGTCCCTTCCTATATTGGTCAATCTGCAATTTAACAGAGGAAAATGTCAAGAAAAGGGAAATAATTGCCTGAAGCATATTGTTTAATTTATTGCACTACATACCAAAATGCTCAGCTCCTTGATCTTAGCTGCCTGTTCTTCACATAAAGCTTCAAGCTCAGTCTCTCTCTTTGAACCAGTTGTTGAAGTGATGTTGCCATCCTGGTTGAATTAAATGCTTAGGTATATGACAAGATAAGAACAAAGATAAATATGCTTGAATGAATGCTCAAGTAGATGACAAGATATGCCACCAAATAGCATACCTGAAGCGAAACATTGGCTAATTCATTAGATGTTGCAATGGTAGCCTTTTTGATAATCTGCTTGTCTGAGTTTATGTTTTCTATATGGTCTCCATTTGTACCCATTGCTTTCTTGCAGGATGAACAAAGAGTAGAGGCTGAACTGAGTTGCCCCTCAGGTAACGCCTGGAGAGCTGAACTGGCTTTTGCTACTGACTGGCGGGGGTTCAGTGCGAAATGATCAAATGAAAGGCCAACAAATGATCTTCGTGGGGCTACATTCTGTTGATGGTATTCTATAATGTGCAAGCCCCGTTGGAGACTTGCAGCCAGCGAATCAGTAGGACTAAGCTTGCTCGACTGTAAGGAGGAACGCACTGCACTCTTCCTAGACATTTCAACATTGCTATCTCCTGGGCTGGATTCACTGAGCTTGCTTGGAGAGAACCCTGGTGAGGTGATGCTCTTTCTTGCCTTGTGGATCTTTGGAGAAGAGCACAACATCGGATCTTGCATTGGTGCCAGTTGTGGGGAGGCACTAATTGATAGACTAGATTTGCTGTCAGAAACCTGGTCTTGATCAGCATTTATATCACTGTACACTTTTTGGTGGTCTTCCTGAAGTGGACCTTCACTATCATATATGATAGGCTGTTCAACATGTTCATATGTTTTGGATTCCCCCTTGGAGCAAGGACTGTCCTCTCCACTCTCTGCATCCATAAAGTCCTCAAGAGTGTCTTCAGATGAAGAGTGAAGCTTGCTAATTTGATCACGCAGTTCATGCACATCGTCTTCATCAACATCCATTTCGTCCTCCGATTCAACTTCTATATGAGGCAAGATTAGAGAACGGTTGAGGCTCAGTCGCAAACTGTGCAAGCTTTCACGAGCATTTTGTGCATTGAAGTATCCAGTCTTGCAAGTTGCATTCTCTCCAGACTTGGTCCTTACAAGTTCATCCTGCAAGTGATAAAACAGTTATAAAATGTATATAAATTGTTGCTACCCGTGTCTGCTCCTGTGTATTTTATACCTTCAGCTGACGTATCTGATCGCTCAAACCATTGACATCATCTTCTGATATCTCGTTTATCACGGCTTTGTTTGGCATGAGCTTTGCTCGTTCACCGAACCTTAGTGTGCTTAAAGTCTCAGATCTGTATCTGCATTTACAAAGAATAGGCTAACTTAAGAAAGTGTAGCTTACCCCCAAGGAGAAGAACTCAAAATGTAAAATGCATAAAATAATACAAGAACAGAACATACCTGTGCTCTGATGAAATGGAACATAAAAATGTAACCCTTGAGTTGCCACCTAGTGTATCCTTAAGCACATGTGTCAAACGGGACTGCTTGTAGGGTAAGTCATCTATCTGGGACTCTGGTGCTTCTGAAAGAATATTGACTAGTTTCCTGCAAAGACAGTGTGCAATGTGAGGTTTCTGCGTTTTTACAAATTGATCTTGTTATCACCAAATATTAATGTTCTTCAGTAAAAAAGGCAGGAGGCTCGTAGTCTGTGAAGAAAGAGAAACTACTCAACATGAAAGGAAATAGTAAAGATACATGCTGGGGCGTTAACAGTAAAGAAACTATCAATCGTGCAAACTAATACGTCAATAGATATGAACAAGAAAATGAATGATGTAGTTATCACAAAAGGGCGAAAAAATGCTCATTGGATTATCAAAACTTGACTGTACAGGCCATCATATAATTGTTACATACCCAAGGCTTGAAAGAGACTTCTTAACATGTCTTTCTTCTCTTGTACAGTGCTTGCCGGCACCATCAAGTTCATCATGATCAAGACCAGCAAGATCAACAAATGTAATTCTGCTAGTTTTTGAACTACTACAGCCATTTGATGAGAAACCCTGTAATATTAGTTGAACAAAGTAAGATCAATCACCACATCTATGTATGCTGATCAATTGACAGAAACTTCAAAATAGAATAAAATGAACAAAATAGAATATCGAGTGTCTGAAGTGCTGTAGCACTGGTATGATGACTATTACAATACTAGCAGTCAAATTAATTGTGGCGAAGTGCAAACAGAAGGCCTACAAGCAACAGAAGAAAAGAAATATGCATAATAGTTTATGATGGAAAGAAGAGGATATTTACCTTGCTCCATGCTTCAACGACGCAAGTGAATATCACGTGAGAACGTGAACATTTCAAGTTCATACTATCGGTGCCAACTTTTCTTTTTGATAGTCCCTGTAAAAGAAAAGCAAGCTCATATTAGGCAGTATTATCCAAAATTAGAATAATCAAGAGAAACCAGAAATAGCTCTACAACAATGGCATACTAAAGCAGAATATATCTTTTTTCGAGAAACAACCCTGAAAATATTTATTGTACTTGTCACCAAATGCAACAAAAAAACTAATGGCGCTGACAGAACATGGTGCAAATAAAGTACTATAACTATGTGATCTAAACATGATAAATGCAGCTAGTTTTCAAGGCAAGCTCTTCGTGTTGCTCTTGTAGCTCTAAATTGTCCCTCTAATGTGAACCATAATTGAAATAGTACTTTTTTGTTGGGTTACTCTATGCCAACAAGGATTACCTTTCTGAAAAGCATAGAAAAGATTATCTAGACCGCATGGTGAGTGCCAAGAAGTTTGCATCAGATAAATATATGCTTTGTAATTATCAATACAAGTATTGCGACAATTTTGAACGTCATTAATTTTTTCAAGGCGCTAACTAGATATCAGCTTCTAATATCTTATTATTTCTCAGAAAACTTTGCAAACTCGGGCACCAACTTCGTAACCCACTGTCCATAACCAAACAGGCGACTGCATGAATAAGAAGTCATTGTGCTTATACCTTCATCAAGATCTGATTGACATCCTCGACCGTTGACACATACTCGTCTGTCAAGTTCTCAACATGGATACCATTGCCAGTGTTCTCTCTTATCTAAAAGAATGGAGCTGAATAAGTTATCTATATAACCCAACGCAATTGCAGATTTCAAGTTAAGTTTCTTGCCTAAGAACATACCTGAAGGTTACGGTGAGATGGATCAAGCAGGTCATTAATCTGCTCATTATATACCTGCAAGAAGTTGAAAAGCAAAGAAAATAAATCTTCGGTTCTCGTTTCAGTTCTCAATCATGGGAACGTTGTTCAAAATATTTCAGTTCTGGAAAACCATATCTAGATGCAATATTCGGCTCAGTTGAGAACTTAGCAGATCCTACACACCTCGAGGAACGAGCACCGGCATTGGTAACTTGTCTGCTTCTCCGGCGAGCTCTCTTGCTGCTGCACCAGGAAAGAACAACACTAAGTAAGACAACAAGAAATTGTATGCAGCTTAAGTCAAATTTTCTGCGAACTACATATCGAGAAGGGGGCCTTACGCCTTGGATTTGAGAGAAGAGGTTTTGGAAGAAGCGAGGCACGACACCCCGGTCGGCGCGGTCGGAGCGGGTGTCGAACATGGCGGCAAGGGGCCCCCACATGGTGTATGTCTTCCCTGTGCTACTCTGGTAAGAATCCACACATACACAAGCATCAGCAGCAGGAACAGGGAAGACAAGAAATCAAAACCGAGCAAAGATTGAGAGGACTCGTGAGAGCCTCGCAGTACCTGGCCACAGCACACGAGGGAGGTGTTGAATCCAGCGAGGGCACTCTGGATCATCGGTACACCCACCATATCGAACGCATCCTCCTGCCAACCACCAAGATTCACAGAATTCGTTCATGGGAACTCACGAGCGAGCAAGAGCTTCAAGCAAGCGGCTCAGCATGAAGGGACGGGCAGAGGAATGGAAACGGAATTTACCTGGGAGGCCCTGTCGTCGAGGACACCATCCACAGCAAAGGCCCGGTCGCCGACAGCGAGGGAGCTCGAGGAGGTCTTGCGCACGAACCACAGATCCTTGCCGTCCACCGGCAGGCTCACCGTCGGCCGCACCCGCACCACGACCTGCGCGCACCGCCACGCACATCAAGAGAAGCTCGATAACTTCCAAGGGATCTCGATTTCTCGAACGACGACCCGTGAAGAAGGACGTTGCGAGTGAGCCGACGGATGGTACCTTGACGGAGGGTTCGTCGTCGGCCAGCGCACCGGCGGGCGCGGCGCGCTCCTCCTCGGCGGCTGCCGCTGGCGAAGGAAGAGCAGCTGCACTAGCCGGGACGGGCTTGGAGCGCGGCGACGAGCCCGGCGCAGCCGAGGAGTTCTTGGCTGGGGACATCGGCGGGGAGGCGGCGGCAGCCAGGTTAGGGTGGAGATTCTCCTGGTCGTCGTCGTCGGTGGCGGCGGCGGTGCGCGGGGAGGAGACCGCGAACGCGGAGAGGGATCGCGAGGCCTGCCGCTTCAGGTTCCGCCTCAGCATCTCCATTGCTCTCACACACTCGCTTACTTCCTGCTGCTTGCTGCCGGTACGGCGAGAGAGGGGGCGAGCAGTCAGTTCGCTCTGCAGCTGCGCTCGCAGGATCAAATGGAGAAGAAGGAGGAGAAAGAGGAGAAGCAAGAGCAAGAGGAGGAGGAGGAGGAAGAAGAAGACGACGATGCGCTTGCTTGTGAGATGCAGATGCAGATGCGTGCGTGTGTGTGTGTATGTGTGTGTGAGGCTGGCTATCCGTTCGGATTCAAAACCGTTTGAAATGGGGATGCGGGCAGGTGCGATGCGCCGCGGGGTGAGCGGTGAGACCGTGTGGGGAGTGCTCGATGCTCGCTCGGGGTGCCCGATCTCTGACCAACGGTGGGGAGGCGAGCCACGTGGGGTGCTTCGGTCACCTCACCACCTCGCTGCTCTGCGGGGTCAGCATACCCGAACTAGCCGTTGGGGAGTGGCCCTCCGGGCATGCGACGGATGCGAGGAAAAGGCGGATTATTTTTAGTTGGTGTCACTAGCCGGTAGCGGCTCTGTTTTTCAAATTTCCAGGGATTTCTGCCTAACTGATCCATGACGTCACTGATTCTTCAGATGCCAATTCTGCGTTCGACATAGAAAATTGTAGGATGGAATCGAATTAATGGAGGACATATGGCTATCCGAGCCTCTTGTCAGATTGAAGAAGTTTTTACCTCGCAGTGAGTTATTATTACAGGTCAAAACGCCGTTAGTGTCGCGGCTACCATACCCGTCTAGATCTGGGCCGTTCACAAGTGATTTGGCGGCCAGGATTAGAGTTGTTTATGTTCATATATGAAACTTGCCCATGTAGAGAAGAGGTATGACCGAAGAGTGGAACTGCGAATTGAAAGGGGAGACAAGGAACGGATTAGAAATTAAATGACCGATGGGAAAAGGGGAATTGGAAAATAAAGAGTAAAATCGGCGTAGGTCCATAATCCATCTAAATTACTCACACAAGCGGTCTCCCTTTCAAGATATCCCTTATCAATGGTCATCAGTTGTACCACAATAAGTGCCACTTTAAGACACAGAAATTTTAAAAAATCTAATACTACTTCCTCCGTCCACAAATGTAAGGCGTGCACGAAATTTTAAATTCAACTTTGACTAACAATTAAGCCAATAATATTAAATTATATAATACAAAAGTGATGCCATTTGAAAATACGTTTGAATATGAATCCAATGATACCACTACTATGTCATATAATTCAATAGTATTGATTTAATTATTGGTCAAAGTTAAACCTAAAATTTCGTGCACGCCTTATATTTGTGGACGGAGGGAGTAATATAAAAGCATTTAGGTTTGAGATATTAGAAAATAAATTAGAACTTTACACCCTGTAATCACTCACACACTAATTAACCCTCTTAATTGCATAATTATTGTGGCGCCCCCGGTTTTTAAGCCGGGAACTCCCTCGTGGTTACTGTATCGGTCCCTGGATCAGTAGCCGATACACACGAGTTAACCTGTATATCATTGTCATACATGCGTAAGCAATTAAATAGATCGTTTAGGGTCGATAATCTGATACCTGTAGCCCAACGGCTATAAACTTGCAGCGGAAAATCCAACGAAGATGTGGCCCATCAATATGCCATACCCGACAGGCAACTGACTGGGGGTTACGCCCTAGCATTCGCGATCGTAATTGCTTCTTCGGAATTGATATCTCCTTCGTCTGGCCAAATCAACAAGCCAGGTGAGTACATTGAATGTACTCGCAAGCTATTCCCACAGGAGGAAATATACGGCAATATTTCATGCAGGGAGTAGATCACGGAATAGCTCTAATCTAGGTTGCAGTTGTGCGGAAATGTAAGTTCTTGTTTGAAATACAGAATAGTAGATTTAAAAGCATTTTCGAAAAACATCTTTGTCTCTGTCGAGGCAGCATCCGGTGCTGGATGATCCAGCAGAACGAACGTCGACTAGAGGTCGGTAGCTCCGTCTACCGCCTCAAACAATCCTTACAACCTACCCGCGCTGCCTCCACGTGGCCCGGGCTAGGTTTCCTCTTCTGCAGTTCCTCGCTACCAGCCTGTAGCTTAAACTGCTCACTATGGACACATCATGCCCACGTCCTTAATCCCATTTCCCAGCTTTCACAAACAAAACTCAGTCTAACCAGTGTGTGGCCTTACCAGTTCATGTCCATGACCGAGGACGCGGCTATTCGAATAGATTTTAACACTCTGCAGAGGTTGTACGGCTTTACCCACAAGATGTAGGTCACCCAAGGAGTACTTTGCAAGTATACTGCCAGGGTTATTACAACGAGACCCTTCCCCCGTGTTCACACCAGAGCCGGACTCGCTAGGAGGACCACCCGACCCTCTTCATCCCAAATGACAGAGATGGGACTCTCCCCCTTTGTGTCGGACCATGTTCCACGTACCTTGTAGGACTCTACTGAGCTTTTACCCTCACAATACGGTGAGACCCATGAAGAGCTTTTCCCCTATTCAGTCTCGTGGAGATCCTCTAGGGATTCTACGGATCCACTAGCACTTCAACCTAACTTCCCACAATTCCGGGCTCCGGCATTAGACGGGGTACCAGGTCCAGTCCTTCCCATAAAGGACATGTGGACGTACGGTGAGGGAACTGATTCAGCGGCACTTAGGTTCGGTCCTTAACTGATTCGAGCAGGACTCCATATCCAACCATCTCCTCGGGTAGCAACCGGCTACCCGGCAAATCTCATTTCTCATGTAGCGACCGGCTACGTTACCACCTCCAAACTCCCTTAGCATTCCTGCCCGAATCCAAATCCTCCATTATCTCATTCAGGTTTTTAATAAACATTCCTTTGTAAATGGCACCTCGGTATGCATTTACACACCGAGGGTTTTGATCCCAATCCCATCGCATTGATAAAACGTAGTTTTCACTATAGCAGGGCTAAGCGGGGCTGTCGCCCATATTCCTATAATTGCCGATCGTTCAATGATCAGCTCTTAACACTAGGGTTACAAGGATAGGGCTCATCGGGCCTAAGCCATGCATCTAATAGGAATAACTAGGTCTACATAAAATAACGATTTTACCCACATAGCATGCAATTTCATAAACACATAATTAACGTTACAAATATAGGGTTTCAACATGGTCAAGGTGGAAATAGCTTGCCTGGCAATTGGTCTTAGTCCGAAGCTCTGTCCTGAACTTGCTTCGACAATTGTCCAAAGTCCTTTGCGCGATATATCCTAACGTCAGTATCTACACGTCGAGGGAACGACGAATAAATCAAAGTTGCAATAAAGAGTCAAATAACATCGAAGGAGGAACTAGAACTTCAACACATGAAATCATGATGTGTTTGATTAGTCATTTGATTTTAAGGGCTTTAGGGAGCTAGAGTTGGGGTGCCTTAGGTTACTTGGTGGAAGGTATCAGCTCACGTCATCTCGTCGGTTAGGGTTTTCTTCACTTGTAGAGTTTGCTAAATTATAAGCGTACCAACATTTGTAGGCCGCTAGATTATCATGTAATGGCTGGGTCCAGCAGTTCGTATGCATGTTTAAAGATTTTAGAACTACTCGGAAACTACTAGGGAAATGCACCAGGATTTTTGGTCTTAAGGGGATTGAGCTAGGGATTCGGGTTTTGGGATATGTCCCGGTGTTACATCCTACACATTGCTAACTTATGAATACATCCGGGTAGAGTATAGGGAAGAGTTTCAGTGGGTCTTGACTTGACGCCAGCTGCTGGGCAATAGACCTTGATCTAAACGGAAAGGGTTCTCCGGGTAACTGGTTTGCATGGAATGGCGGCATAGATAACGATGGTTTATATAAGTCCCTTAAGGATTAATTTCGAGCATCTGCCCCATTGATTGAATAGGGTTCTATCCAGGGTTAGCATGGAAATATTATGGGTTGGACCTAAAACAATACCTACAGCACATACACTCTTCTAAGGAAAAGAAGAGAAGGATGTAAACCTAACTCATACGGTTAGTGCTATAGAACAATCCCAAATTTTAAGACTTCGTAGAGACTAAAGTTTTGGATCTTTACTGGATATTCCAAAACTTGGATCAGTCCAAAACGTGATGACCAGCTTTACCGGTGCTGTTAATTAACAGGCTCAGGAGCTTGGTTGGGTGGGGCTAAAGCGCATTTAATTAGTGAATTAAACTGCAGCTGGTTTAGGACCAATTGAATGCTTTAAGACCGTGAGGCAGTGGCCGGTCGGGCGTGATACTTGTCCGTGGGCCCTGGCTGTCAGCAGGTGACTGCTTAAGCCGTTCTTTGCGTATTAACTGAACTCGGTTCACTACCACAGCAAAGGAAATATCAGGGAGCACGAGAGGCCGGGTGGGGGAGAAAGGGAAATGGGGACAGCGGCGGCTCACCTCCGAGAAGGAGGGCTCCTCTGGCTCGGGTTCCGCGGCGTGCTCGTCGGCGGCAGCCGAGCGGCGGCACGGGGCCTTGGGCTGCAGCGGCGGATGGCGAGGGAAGGGGTGGGCGGCGCAGGGGCGGTGCGGCTCCTGGGGCTGCAGCGGCGTCGGAGGCTGGTGGATCTGAACTACAAGGCGGCGAGGGCGCTTTGGGGGTTGGCGACGGAAGTCTTCTGGCGGCGCTTGGGTAGCCGGCGATGAGCTCGGGTCCGGTGGAAAGGTGGCTCGGTACTGAGTCAAGGCGGCGGGGCCGAGGGGAAAGGCGCCGGTGGGGGTGAACGGCAGTGGGGTTTTTATCGGTGGCGGTAGGCTCGAGCGGAGCAGGAAATTGGGCGGCGGCTTGCTGGAGCTAGGTGGAGTTGGCGCAGCTCAACCGGCCGGGGAAGCTCGGGCAGGGGAGATAGCTCCAGATGGCGATGGGGTTAGGGAGGAGTTCGGGGTTGAGCTGGCCAAGGTGGGGGTGGCCGAGCTCGGGTGGGGCAGGTTTCACGGCCGTGGCTTGGGAACGACCTGAGCTGCTGGGAGAGCTAGGAGTGCCTCGGGTGGAAGATGGGGATGCCCTGGTTGCCCATTTATAGCAGGGGAAGGCGAGCAAGGCTGGCCGGCGCCGCTGTGCTCCACAGGGCTGCCGATGGGATGCGGCAGGGGTGCTCCCAAGGTCTGACAGGTGGCGCGAAGCTCGAGCGAGGTTGGGAAGGGGCCGTGGCTCGCCGTGGTTCGCTAGTCGGCGCTGGACTCGACGGCTTCTTCGCCGTGCTGTCGGCGTTCGGCGCGGCTGCACTGAGACGAGTTGGTGCTCAGGGATAGGACGGCTCTGGGAGAAAAGCTAGCAGCGGCGCGGAGCTGGCTTAGGGAGGACGGGCGCGAGCATCAAGGTGGCGAGCTGGACGACGTGCTTCCGGCGAGCGGCGCGCTGCAACCGCACGGGCGGCGCGGCATGTGCTGCTGCAAGACCAAGCCCATGGATGGGATAGCTCGGTTGACGTGGCTGAGCTGGAGATGGCCGGGACAGGCGTGCGGTCCAAAGAGACGAGGCGGACGACGGGTTCCACGGCGGTTGACCCGTGCTGGAGCTGCTTAAGCATGCTGGGGCATGCGAGGACTGCACAGTGGTGTGCTAGGGCGTACTGTGGGGTTGTCGGGGCGCGGCCAGCTCATGCCCTCGAGCGGCATTGGCGCGTCCTGGCCTGCTTGAGTGCATGCGTGCGTGCCTCTTGCATCAGATGGGTTGGGGTGAGGTGTTCAAGGGTTCAGCAGAGCTGGGCATCTCGATTCTAGTGTAGGGACTTGACAGCTCTTATGCGCCACGTTACCTCAAGTGCTAGGGTTCAAAGGAAAAGAGACAATCCAGTGGCAGCTAAGGGAGGTCAAGAGTTTAGACATGGTGGGAAGGTCGAGAAAAGAATCTCGCAGCTGGGTGGGACCTATCCTTGCTGATCTTGTTCATCATCTCATGCGTAAAGCTAATCCTCGCGAAGGTGTTTGATGTTATCTGCGGCGGACTTTCAACTAAACCTGTCTATATTTATATGTGTTTGTGCTCTCGCATGCGAAAGGATTCTCGTGTAATTTTATCAGAATTTTCCGAAGCATATTTATAGCGGGTGCAGATCACATTGCATTTTTGCCCTACGATTAACCAACTACATTTGTCAATATTTTTGAATTGCATATTGATATTTTATATTATAATTGGATTGGTTATGGCATCGGGCTGCTCTATGAATTTACTCAGGGTTTTTAAAGACGACGGGGATAGCCAGGTCTCGCGACCAGGTTTCTATGGAAATGGGGATTTAATACGAAAGGGTGGTCGGGCTAAGGGGCTAGAGCTTCCTGGGTGCGGCAAGGTGAGGGGGATGCAGGGTAACACTCTGGAACGACAGGGTCTTGGTTCCGGGACGTTGGAGTTCAGGGTGCCGCGAGTGTAGGTGCATACCTGCACTTGGGAGAACACTTCCGGTATACTCACACATATGTATCGGTTTGAGGCAGCGCTGAACGAGGAGGTGGGGTTTCGAGCGATTTGCCGAGAAAGGCGACAATCAGGGTTTACGCGTATCTGCCGAGGTAGGGTTTCGGGGAAAAGTGGTATATACTTGTCGTATCTGGACTAAGGAGGGGTCAGGACATCTGGTTCGATTATCCGGGGATTGGACCCTATTGCTGGGTATTGTGGATTTGGCGAGAAAGAGGATTCTAGGGTTAACGTAGAAGTAGACTAGGGTTTGTCGAGACAGATGGACGTTTGGGTTAGCGATGAAAGAAGTCACCAACCGCGGTAGGGTTACGGCCAGGTAAAGTTTTAGGTTTCCGCGGACAGGGAAGATATTGGTGGGGCACTAGAGGTTAACTAGGATCACATCACCTCGGTCCTGGTTTTTTTTGATCGAGAGCCGGGTTTAGGGGTTTTATCATTCGTCGAGTGGGACGATAACAGGGTTTTGGGTGTATAGGGTATATGGGTTTATATCGGTACTAATCCCACTCAGGATGCACATGACCTCTAATTTAACGCAAAAAGTTTTTGTAAGCCCTAATTTTCGGGTTTTAGAAAATCGGGGTGTGACAATTATTCTCTTAATTTTTATTAAATAATTGTCTTTCACATCCTCTCGATCTTTTAAATTCCATTATTTTCTCTCTGTAACATTTGCAACCTACGCTATTGCTCATGGTACTCTCCTTGGTCCCTTCTCTTGGTTGTATATGCCAGTAAATATTTCGTGCGTTATATACCTCTCCTCTCGGTTGCATATGTTAGTACAAATTTTATGCGATATATATTGTGTAAATGCACGTATACAATTGATAGTAATTAGAAAAAACACTGCAACTGGTTCATGACATGATAACCTACAGGAATTAAAAACACATGAATAAGTGACAAAGGCTGTTTGGTTGCTCCAAACAAAAGTAAGTATGTTTTCCTAAAGGTTTGCCCACGATGGCCTTTTACCTTTTATTTAACTAGTAATCACGCACGTACAAGGTACATCTTAACTAATATAGACTAAATAAAACAAATTGGGTATGTAAAGAAGTCTATTGATGTACTTCGTCAAAATTTAGAAAACTCTTTTTAAAATTTATCTTGTGCTATTTTATGTACTATAGTTAGATGTTTAATTAACACTTGCAATCTATCTAGAACCGAGAGGAGTGACGGGAGCAATGTGCAATAGCTGAAGAAGAGATTAGAAAAACACTGAAGGTATGATTTGAAACAATGAAGAAGTACGTAAAGGGCAATTAAAATAGGTTGATTAATAGACTTAAAGCATAATAAAAAAGGGTTGATTATCAGTGCAAATGTGCAATTAAGCCAAATTTGTAGGGGTCTAACTAATATTACAAGTTGTTAAATTATAATTAGATGGATGGTTCAGATGTTTGGATTTCACAAACTCATATATTTATATTGGTATAGAAAAAAGAATCGACCTTTGTTGTTTACTCATTTGAAAGAGTAAAGCGCCAAAAAGAGACAATGCATAATGAAAAACAAATCAGCCAATGACGTTAGCCGGCCACCCTGATGGCATTACAAACAGATGCGCCACCAAACATACCATGCCAGCCTTACAACAGCTAGGCACTGATGAGGCACATGTTAGATGTCCTTTCTTGTCTTCTCCACGCAGCCTCCATTGACAATCTATCTTCGTGCACAATTGATACACGAATACACGAACATGAGATCCCTTTGGATCAGCTTTTAAGTGTCGATGTAAAGATCAACCCTGTCTCGCTAATAAATTTCCTCGATGAAAACCACAGAAAATATACACGATACGATCGCCTCCAACTTAAACGTTTTCTGACCTTTTCCAGTACTCTCGTAAAAACCAATCTCCTTACGTGGCCTTTTATATGACTAACACACGTTGTAACCGACCTGGATCGCACATTATACACACCTAAAAAAAAAGACTCGACTAATCTCGAATAAGATTCACGCACCTCTGCCTATCGTGTAGAACTAAAACTCCATACCAAAGAAAAAACCTAATAACTAGGAGGTATGCAGACTAAATAAAATGATTACTGATCTGCATGCACGCAAAGGACCCTAACGAAGTAATCAACCTGCATGCAATCAGGACTTTAACATGCAATTTGTATGGTGCCAATCCTTATCCAATGGGGTGGTGTTCTGAAGGTTGGATTGACCTCAGTCCTCAGCTGGTTTCGGTGATTGACACGGCTTCTTCCTGGGCTTGATTAGTCCTTGGATAAAACCGACTTGAGTCCCTCCTGCATGATCTACTGCACTTGGACTCGCTCTGACCTTACAGTTCTCGCCTCCCGGTTCCTTCCTTGTAGTATTAGCTCTTCTCTGTGTCTCTCTTGTTTATTTCAGGACCATATAGACATATAGTACACGTATACGGTCATCTTTTCCACGGTTAATCTGATGAGCTCTTCTTTCTTTTCCTTTTTCGCGGCCATACTGGCAGTTTTAACGAAACAATCTGATTTAATAATTAGTTCCGCACACACCTCCTTAACCAGTTCAGATTCAGATCGACTAACATTAACACATAACGATACCGTGCTCGTATCAGCCACAGATGCCAGTCCTGCAACGCCGTCGGAGCGCAAGCTCGCTCGAGCATCTCGTAGCCGCACGGAGGCGCCCCCACCGAGGAGGCTAGATCCGGCGTCGTGGAATCGAGCTTGACACGCTATGGCCGGTTTGCCAACGACTTGACGAGGAGGCGGCCGGGTCACCTGTCCCTGAAGTGTAAGTTTGCGAAAACCTGCTGGCGCCTGTCTCTACTAGAACATGTCAGACTACGTCCCTGCTAGAGCTGTTGCGGATACGGTATTGGCACTCAAAGGGAAAACAAGAATCCTTGCTTTGGTGCATTTGGACGTACGGCTAGAAATGGGTTCAAAGCACGAGAACTAGCTTAATCTGCAGCCGCTGTTGCTTCGCGGTGCATTACTCGCCTGGTGGGATTCACTGAACATCTCGCTCTCAAGCATGCCTAACTGGGAAACGATCGTGCTTGGTCCAGATACGGCGGTCATCTTCCGTGAAGCGAAATTCCTGCTGTCGGCTTGTGGTCGTGATCGTATTTCATGGAACTGTTTAGTTGCACGGGTGGAAAAAATACAAGTATTTTTCACAAGGATTGTATGTGTGTTATAGTTACAGAGACAAAGAAAATATTTAAAGATGTATAATCTCATGCTAAAAATCTTATAAAATAAAATTCATACACCACTACAGAAACTTTAAAGTAGACACATCATTATAGATGGGTAAAGGGAGCGCATCTGTAATAACGTCATCATAGACTGGACAAAAACCTAATCATCTGTGACAACTTATCCGATGCCAAGTGATCGGTCCTGGATAGTCAGCACAGACGGTCTCGAAGACAGATCATTCATGATGAGTTATTGCAGATGAGCATGCTTTTGGCCTGATTGTGATGTGGGCTACCAACATAGACCGCAATTTTTCTCTCCCATCTGTGATGGATTAGAACATAGCCCTTTACGGGTTAGAGTTAGTTGCCCACACACCACACAGAACAAGACTTAGCCCCCGAGCCGCCGCCCCAGAGCCCTCCTTCCCGAGTTAGTGCAGTGCCGCCTTCTCCACCAAGCCTGTGCTGCACTGAAAGTGCATCTAGAGCCCCCTAATGGATTTTGATGATTAATGACAAATCATTAAGGGACTAATGGTTTACTAAGTGTATACAGGTGATTAGTCCCCAAGTGATTGGTTTAACTAATGAATGTCGACCCCTAAAAAGTTATTGATGAAAGAAGGCTTGGACCTAGAAGACTAGTGGAGTTTTCTAGTGTTTATGATCATAAGATCATTTGAGTCTATAGGACAAGCCGTTCTATAAAGAGGGGTTAGATTTCTAAGCTAGAAGAAGAATCTTCTTGTGTGCTCAATCTAAGATCTCAGAAGAATCCTTTGAAAATCTCTTCTGAGACACAGATTTTGATTCTCGGTAATACCGGTTTGAAGAACCGAATGTACCGGGACTGGCCTCTGTTGCAGGGCTTATGACTTAATCGTCTCAGACCTTGAAGAGTTTCAATTACGGCATGACCGGTCTTCAAACCGGTGCTACAGAGAATGGCCTCTGTGTCGGAGAGTTAGGGAACCCTGCCGCTTAGGGTTTGTCCTAGTCTTCATGTTTCGGAAACCGGTGTTTCCGCTCTTCAAATCCGGTGCTTCCGGGATTTGCTTCTGATATCTAAAGTCTAAGTCCCAGTTCCTTATGTTGTCTTCGGCTTTGCCGATTTCGATTTCGGTTGTGCCGAGTTTCCTCTCTGGACTTAGGTCTTGTGTGTTGCTTAGACTAAGTCCCATTCTTCGTGTGTCTTCGGTGCTACTGGTTTCGTGTCCGGTGGTACCGAGAACCTGTTCTGGACTTAGGTCTATTGAGAAGCAGTATAACCGTGTGAATTTTCGGTATGACCGAGTTTCTTCTCTGTGGAAGAAGAACTGGTCTACTCTTCTAATCGCGGGTCAACCGCTCTTCAAGTCGGCACTACCGGGAATTGTTTCTGGAAGTAACTCTGTGGAGTTCAGTATTCAATCTCGGTGTGACCGAGTTCCTCTCTGGAACTACCGACTTTGTGTTGAAGCCTTTCGCTGTGCATCTGAAGCTCCTCAGAATATGACCGTTGTTTGAATTCCGGTGCGTTCGGTTTTGTCTTCCGGTCATACCGAAGAAGAATCTTTGAGTCCAACGACTCTTTTCTGAGCTGAGCCTATTTATAGCTCCCGACCCCCTGCGGGCTCGGGAGGACCAATAGCGCATCTCAAGCCAAAAATTCTCTCATCAACTCAGTGTTCCCCCTTCCTCTTTGACTCCTTGAGATCTACTTTGAGAGAGGAAAGCCTTTGAGAGAGATTTGAGATTGGATTGAACATCTAAGCCGAGCTTCTTCGAGCCTAGCAGATTTGACTTGTTACTCTAGGAGATTTGGCATCTCCTAGCCGGCTAGGTGTCTTCGAAGAGCTCCAGTTTGTGGATTCGCCTTCGAGCAGTTTGTGAAGGTTCGGGGATCACCTCAAGATCCGCCATGAGTGATTGAGCAAGTCCTAAGTGGACAAAACTCAAGGAGAAGAATGTGAAGTATAAGTGACTTCAAACGAAGACGTAGAGTTGTTGCCAACAATTTGAACTTCGGGTTATATCTTGCATCTTCTTTATAGCTTCTTGCTTGAGTTCATTCTCTTTGTTTAAGCTATTGTGTTTGGTTCTTATTGCTTCACCCTTGATCTGCTTCACCTTTGCATGCTTAAGAACAATTTGAATAAAATTTGATAATCCCCTATTCACCCCCCTCTAGTCGATAGACCTCGATCTTTCATGCACTCCGTGCTCTTCCCCTAGCCTCCGCGCTGTCCCGTCGTCGCCACAACCCTGGAGCCCTCCTCCCCGAGCCAGTGCGCCTCCGCCTCCTCCATCGAGCCCACACTGCACTCCGCCTCCTCCTTCCCAAGCAACTGCCGACCTCCTCGTCCACCTTGACGACTGCCGACCTCCCCTTCCCTCCTCACCGTCGGTATATGCCCTTCTCCTCCTAGTTAGGGTTAGTTCATTAGGGTTATTGACTGCAACTCAATTCAAGATGCAGTTCAATTAGGGTTATACGATTTGTATATATGTTTTTAGTTAATTGATTTTGGTATATGTGTTTCTAGTTAACTAATTTTGGTATAATAATTCAATTAGGGTTAGTTCAATTCAAGGAGTACTTTTGAATATACGAAGTAACAAAGCTATGAAATACAGGTAGAGTGGAGGATGGTGTAGAGTTTGTGATTGATTGTAGAAATATTTACCTCAATGTTACCAACATATTTATATAATACTATATGGTGTATGTATGTGGGTTGTGTGTTGTTTTGTAGGGGCACGGAGTAAAATGCTAGCATGGATGATGGTACTTAGGTCATCTACAATGGTAGAGAAGGCATCTTTTTCTATGTTTTCCATATCACCTAGAGATAATAATACAAATATATTATACAATAGGCTATCCTTCAGTATCTATGTTGAGCAAGTAAAGCAAATTATTGAGGAATAGTCTTTTGTTTAATTAATTGGTAAAGCAAATTGTTGGATAGTATTGATTCTATACTTCAGGTGGTTGTTGTTCAGCATTAATTACGGCCAATTGCAGGGAATCCCTAGAAGAACTAGTAATTGTAAATGTTTTTGTCAATCGCTCCTTTTGTGAGATTCTACCAGCGCATCTACCCGTTTCCTTTTCTTCATTTTGTCATTACTAGATAAATACTTTCTAGAAGACATATCACTACAAAATTGCACAAGAAATTTTAAGACAAGGAACAAAAGCACCTAGATATAGATGGATTTGGATGTTGATGGCTAGATCCGAAGCAAGAACAAGAAGACCTTACCAAGAATTGAATGAACCTTTCCCTTTTCTCTCAAGACCTCTAGAATCAAGAACAAAATGGAACTCAAATCAATAACTCATTTTTTGTTTTGCTTGTGTAGATTTTTGAGCCGAAGAAACGAGCTACTTAACATTGAATGAAGGAAGAGGAAAGGATGAACACATTACACATACCATCTCTAAAATGGCTATTTGATTGCCAATGAATAGAATTTTTGAGAATTGAAGGAGAGCTGCTTGGGGAACGACTGAACCGCACCTTCTGGAATGACGAGACCACACCGTTTTCCATTAGTGGCTGACCTCAACCTAAAAAAGGCATGGGAGCAGTGGCGCTGTTCTAGAATTTTGAGAAAGAAGGAGATGTGATAGGAAGAGGCTAGGAATGTCAATCAATTGATTTTTCCCTATGTGGTGCACTTGTTGTGTGAAGTGGGCTTGCCCTGCAGCTCGGGCCTTTTTATTTATTTCTAAACTACTTGGGCCTAAAGACTAGAAATATACGAGCGCTAATATACAAGTACTACCTGGGCCAGGCCCCTACCTCTCAGGGGCCAGAGCGGTTGCCCCATTTGCCCGGGCTATGGGCCGACGCTGCACCCAGGTTAATTATGATGCATGTAATTGGTTGTAAATTTTCAAAGACAACAACATATACGAAAAATCAACAATTTATATTATAGTATGATAATTTAATAATATAAATGTTTTAATAGTGTATTTCAGTCGTACACTCTCACTGGAACTCATACAGATCTAATATACTACCTCTGTTCAAAATAGGTGACGTTTTAGAAAGTGTGCAGTCTAATTTTTCTAACTTTGACTACTAATATGTTTTAAATTGGTGAGGTGAAGGTACTATCATTAGGTTTATCATTAAATACATTTTTAATATATAAATTTTTATAATTTTTTGCTAACATAGACATATAAAATGTAACGGTCAAAGATGTATATTAGAGACTACATTAATTTCTAAATGACAGCTATTTATGAACGAAGGGAGTATATTTTTTTAGTAAATTTTATTTTGCACCAGATATTTGTTACATAGTGTGTTTACACGAGATTTAACAGCAATGACCATATTGCACCAGACATTTGTTTTTTTTAGCGAAAGCGAGAGGCATTATCAACTAGATTGCAAAGTAATCAAGTCCTAGAGAAGGGAGGTTACACGGAACCATGGACAAGAAGCTACCCAAACAGTTGGCAACAATGAGTTACAAGCAAACTTGACACCAAGTATAAGCCGCATTATGAGCCTTCTATGCTTAAGCAAGATCTCAAGACTAATAAAGCTTGCATCCAGCTCTCAAGCTTCCTTCAGGATACAGGACACCGCTGTCCTGTCATTCCAAAGATTCACAAGCTCCTGACAATGGTCTCAATAATAACACGCTGAAAGTGAAAGTATAGCCGCCGACCCGCCGTGCCAGAGCAATGCCATCCCTGAAGGCACAAGCTTGAACTGTTAAAGGATCATTAGCCCAGCATACCCGGGACAACTTGCCGCCAAGAAAGCCCCCCGTAGTGATCCGCGCATACAAGATTTAGCATTTTCTTCTATCCTAACAGCATGGCTCCACCTGTCGGGCAGATCTAGCATGCCCACGAGATAGACTAGGCCACCGCGTCACCTAACACAGCAAAAAAAATGGGAAGACATTTAATCTGTAAATGAAAGGTTCATACTGGGCAAATCTAAAACCTAAATGTCTGAGTTTTCATTGAGATGATCTTTTGCTCTAGTTTGCAATGTCGTTCCAATCACCGGCATCGCCCTATGTGGGACGGGTATTAAATAAAATTGAATGTTGTAGCTCAAAAGAAAATCCGATCAAATAAAAGAATGTACATAAGTAGGTAGGTATAACTCCAATACATGCATGCAGCAAATCAGAATGTAAAAATTCACCAAAAAAGTATTTTAAAAAGGAAAATGTGTCTGCGTGTGTGTATGTATCATAAATTATCAAAGAAACTGATAATATACCTTAGAAAACAAATTGACCTTGCTCTCTGCTGCATCTGTTACCTGAGAGGCGGTGGCGCTGAGTAGCACGCCCGCCCGTTGAAGAGCTGTTTCTCGTGGGTCACTCACGGGTTTCTCCGCTGTTATTAGAGTCACTTCCGCGACAACGGTACTAATATCAGCAACTAGCCCCTCTGCCACAAGGGCCTTCGCAATACTAGGTAGCTTGATGCGCAGTTTAGGTTACATTTTGGGCTAAATTTGCAATGAAACCCTACGTGCATGAAGGATGTTGTTATGATCCGGGACATTGCTAAGTTAATTTGCACAATTCTTAGAATACTTTATAGTCCTTGGTGCTCCAATTACTTATATGAGTTTTGTTTTCCTGTATTTCATCCACAAACCAATCTAATTGTATTCCTAGCTCTCTGTTCTTCAAATTAATTAATTTTCTAGTAAAAGTCCGTTTTGAGTTATATCTTGTAGTACAATTAATCGTGTTTCATTAGTCATGTCTTTTGACTTAAAGAGAAAGATGAAGGAATTCGAAGCGTAGGAATCCATGATGCAAGTGTGACTTACCAAGAACAATTCCAGATGTATCCCAATCCCATGTTTCAACGTTGCACACCAACCAACCATGGATCTATATTTTCAGGAGAAACGGAGGAAACAAGGGAATATGACTAGGACGCGGAGTGGTGTAGCTTACTACAACTTTCTTATGTTCTCTCTGTTTGAATTCTGCATGCGCCTTGTAGCTTTCACTTCGACCTCCTTGCATCGTTATTAGGGCAACCTCCAATTGCTTCTCTACGAGGCATGTGAGAGCAATGCAACATAAATACTTCTCAAGAGAGTAGGTGAGCCTGTCGTGTAATACCTCAAAAAAAATATTAAAACTAAGGAATTGACCGGATCAATATTGAGAGGGCAAAAGTTGACTTTTAAACCGTAGCTTGTATGGATGATTGGAGACCATGACTGTGCTCGCCTTGTTGAATGGATTAAGGGAGTATAAGTTTGTTTGATTATAGTCCAATTGAAGATCTGGCGAGTCCGATAAAATTTCGACTGTTTAAATTTATGATGAACCCTATGTGCATGAAGGATTGATGTTCTTAAGATCTTGGACACTGCTAAGTTAATCTGCGCTGCATTTACTATTACAGGAGTTATATATTCCTAAATTTCATCCACCACTAATTTAATTGATTTCATTTCTGTTATTTGACATAATTCCTAGATAATAAAAATAATGAAGTGGTCAATTAGCAACACTGAAGTTGTACGTGAACACGTGGACCATCGAAGGTTGCTACGTGCCACCACTCGTGACAACCTATAGATGCACCATAGATTCATAGACGATAGCATCATGTGACGGGGGCTGTAATTACAACTGACCATGCAGGAGGGTCCATGCGATCGATTCCGACCACGGTCGGAGCGCCAGCCTCCTACGCATGTCGTCTTCGTCACATGGTCACCCTTCTCTCCCCTTCCCACTTGCTGCTCTTGCACTGTCGTCACCGGTGAGCAGCGACCTGCTGTCCCTATTGCGAGAAATATAGAAGAATGGAGAAAATTGAAAAAAATAACTTCCAACTTCAAAAAATCTAACTTTCAACCAAAATCAATATTAACTTTCAACAAACAAGAAAACAATCAACTCTCAACTCCCTGCACATCAGCTTCCAACCCCACTATGGTCTACTTTCAACCAAGAAAAGATCAACTTCCAACTCCTTGCACACCAGCTTCCAACCACCATGAACACCTACTGTCAACCAAGAAACATCAAATTCCAACTCAACCGAACTCAGCTTCCAACCACATGAACACTTAGTTTCAACTCAAAGAAATCGAGCTTCTAACTCACGAAATCCAACTTCTAACCACGAAGTTGAGCTCCCAACCGAAGGAAATCAAGCTTTCAAGCTCCAGAACAATAGCTCTCACTCAAAAAAAGAAATCAAGAAACCCAAAGAAAGAAATCTCAAAACACCCAAATTTAGGACCTCCCCACCTCTTATGGCGCTAGTTGACATCAATGGCAGGGGAGATGCCACTGGCAGAGGTAGAAGGTTGTGGTGGCTCCAGGGCACATGATCCTTTGCTGAAGGGGAGGGGAGAAAAGCTGGATGGACTGCAGTGATCCATAGTGACATATAAGCGAGCAGCAGCGGCACGTGGAATAGAGAGAGAAGAGAGAGCATGACAACATAAGCGGGATTGACATTAGGCAAACCACTTCTGGTGCATGTGATGAGGGTGCGAATGAAAAAAGAAAAGTGGTTTTGGTGGGGCCCGCTTGGGAGAAAACTCATGGAGCGATTCCTATCAGGATCGAGATCGAATTTCATCATGTCACATACACTATTCTCATGCAACCAAGCTAAATATGGGCACATACCGTACGAGGTGAGTTGTAAACACGCAGGACATGAAAGCCCTCAGAGGTGGACTCGTTCTATAAGCGGTCGTGCATGTCATATTCCATGCGGCCCCTATGATTGAGACCGATAAATCATGATGCATCGGTTAGCTAGAAGAGCCAAACCCATTGATAACACAACTTCGGGATGTGAAGATTTACACAAACCCCACCAATTTGCGCACATAACATCAAATGAACTTGTACAAAACGTAATCTACTATATACCCGACCATCCATGAGACGCGTTGATGGTGAGTAGCTGGGACGCGGGTTAGACTAAGGGAGACTTCTTGTGGGTCAACTAATCGTTTCTCCATTGCTGTAGCTTCGCAACCACTTGTGGCGTACCCGGTTTTAAGGCCGGATAAACCCTTGTGCTCACCGTATCGATCCCTGGATCAATAGTCGATACACACAAGTACTTGATAACATAGTCGTGCCATACATCGTTCATTACAATATTTAGCCATATTTGGTCTTCATTCATACAAACCGGGCCTATTGGCCGAATTAAAACAGCAGCGGAATTAAACATACGGTAGATAGCCCATCGGTATGCCGAACCACAGGCAACTGACTGGGGGAGAAACCCTACGCCTCGAAGTCGCTGTCGCTATCACCAGACTGGTATTCCTCCTCTTCGTCTGGCCACATAATAAGCCAGGTGAGTACATTGAATGTACTCGCAAGCGCTCCGCCAGGGAGTTTATTACGGTAATGAGCATGCTCGGAAGTAATCAAAAATTGGCTCTATCATAAGTTTCATGTTGTGCGAGAAAGTAAGTTTGCATTTGCAATAAATAACTAGATGTAAAAGCAATTTTAGCAAAACATCTCGACGCAGCGAGATGAGGTACCTGCTTGATTCACTCAACCCGTCGCAGCGGGGAGTTCATCTCTGTGCTTTCCGCTACAACGGCAAAGCATGGTACTCGCCCGGTTCCTCAGGGAGACACAACTCACCTCGTACTTACGGGGATGCCAACGAAAACACGGTAATCACCCGGTTCCTCGGGGAGGGAACATCATCCTCCCGGTACTTACGGGGATTCTAGGGTTTGCCCGAGTCCATGGGGAACCCCTTCTTCACTCTTCCCGCTACAACGGGAACTTGGCATGCTGCCCTGCGAACACGGCGGATCGCGTCCTTAAACCCATACCCCATTTGTGACTTTGAAAGCCAATCTACTTTAGTGTGGCCTAACCAAGTTCGTCCATGACCGCGGACACGGCTATTCGAATAGTTTTAACCCTCTGCAGAGGTGGTACGGCTTTACCCACATGTGGCGTACCCGGATTTTAAGCCGGATACTCCCTCATGATCACTGTATCGGTCCCTGGATCAGTAGCCGATACACACGAGTTAACCTGTATATCATCGTCATACATGCGTAAACAATTAAATAGACCGTTAAGGTCGGTAATCTGTTACCTGTAGCCCAACGGCTATAAACTGCAGCGGAAAATCCAGCGGAATGTGGCCCCTCAGTATGCCATACCCAACAGGCAACTGACTGGGGTTACGCCCTAACTTTCGCGATTGTAATCTTCTCTTCAGAACTGGTGTCTTCTTCGTCTGGCCAAATCAACAAGCCAGGTGAGTACATTGAATGTACTCGCAAGCTCCCCTTCAGGGTGAATATCACAGATATATGCATGCACAGGGGAGATCATAAAGAGGCTCTAACCTATGTTTCATAATTGTGCGGAAATGTAAGTTTTTATTTGAAATAATTAAATAGATGATAAAAGCTCATTTTTTTCGAAAACAGCCTCGGCCTTGCCGAATCATATCAATCAATCTTCATAGCATACCTGCATGTCGAACCCCAGAATTCATAACAGAGAGGCTTAAGAGAAACCACCCGCTAAGTCGAAACGTCAACCCCGACCTCAACTCCTGGGTGTCAATTCCAAGAGGAGTGGAGTGATATGGCTCCGAATAGCCCGAGACGTCAACCCCAAAGCTTACTCTGGCGAGAGCACAGAGTAGTAGGGTGATATGGTCTCCTCACTCTGTTCCTACTGAGCCGGAACATCAACCCCGAACTCGTCCCGGCAAATTAATGCACGGCTGGAGTAGGATGATATAGTTCCCAATCTCTCAGTAGTAGAGTCGCTTCACAGGGGTGATTAAACTTAATGACTCTATGATATAAACTCTAAAGTCCTACCCGCAACATGCGCTTCATCACATACACGCACGGCACATGAGCAGGCGAAAACAACCAGATCTCATAGCAGTGACTCTACGACAGAAACTGCAATATTATAAGTTTGAAGCTTAACAAACATACATACACACAAGGATCCGAAGATCTAAACACACAGCGGAAGAGTATTAACGGCTACGAAGCCAAACAGTAGGGCCAACAGTGGCAGCGAAAACAAACCAAAATACCAACCCCAGAGGCAGGATCACTGCCTGGGATTCCCAGCGTCTAGGCGTCGTCGGTGTCGAGCTCTAAATAGAAACCACCCTCGGAAGGGGTAGCTTCCTCTGCAACGAAAACAACAACAATAGCAGGGTGAGTACAAAATTGTACTCCGCAAGACTTACAGTGCGGAAGTAGTAGTGATTGTGCCAGGTATCAACAAAGGGTAATCGTGGACTAATTTGCGGAAAGCCAAGTTTACCTTTATCAATAACAATAAGTAGATTGAAATTCGACTACTAGAATACCTTTTCAAAGGGGACGAGTTGAACACTTCGCAAACATTCCTTACTGCAGATCACCACACCTGAAAGACCCATCGACCCATCCTCGACCACCCTGGGAGGAAGCTGTCGCTAACCACGTCCTTAGAGTTGACAAGTTTTAAAGTTGGTTATAGTTGTCTAATTCGACGCAGGTAATTACCAAGTTGTCCATAACCGCGGACACGGCTGTTCAAACAGTTCTAACCCTGCAGGGGTGTACATCTTTACCTACACGCATCGATCGTCTCTTAATGCTACCAAGTACACACTTCACAAGGTGTGCTAGCAGAGGGTGATCGAACACGACCTTTACAATGCTGTCGACCTAGGTATGAGCCACCCGTACGGGCTAGTCCATGTGCATCAGTCCGGCCGTAACTGCGACACGGTCCCATGCGTTGTGAATCGAGGTACATCCCCGGTCTCCCAGACCGTGTGTCCACCCCACCCTTATATGAGACCACACACCACATCCCCTTTTCCACGCACACGCAAATGGAAACGGCAAACTAATGCAGCTCATACGCTAAGTCTAAGCAAATTAGTGAGTCGTGGGTGGCCCCATAATCCACCCGTGTAGAAGTACGCGAATCTTGGGTCAATGTACGTCGATAACCGGTCCTTGCGGGAAGACGAGACAACCCACCATGCTCCCAGCCATGGCCTCTCGTCTAGACCCAGATATGATTAAGTGAGTTCATTAGTATCCCGGTGAACACCCACCTACCACGTAACCCATTCCCAGTGTTGATTCATCTGCTAACCCAGGAATTACGACTTCTACAAGTCTAAGCATGTCTAAGCATAAATAGCTTAATAGCATTCGAACAGTGGATACTAGACTATGCTAGATAGGTTAGGTTAGTGGTGGAGCTGTTTAAGCGACAAGGTGAGTCTTATTCATCGGACTAGGGCTTTCCTTAGCGGAAAAATAGCAGTTGAACGCAGGTAATTAATGAATTTGAAAACAACTAATACTTTGCAAATAGTAGGAGATTTGCAACGTGACCAAAGGGGCTGCTTGCCTGGTTGCTCTGCAACGGCACCCTGCTCTTGATCGAGACTCTCGCCCTGCGGATCTTCCGGCTCTATCGAGGGAAACAAAAACACCGGAAACAAGGGCATAATCGTACTTATTAAAATGCACAACATCAGCATGAGATGCAATGCATGCCATGACGTAGAGGATGCAAAATAACAACTAATGCAAGTGGAATCAATTTAATCGGAGTCCGGACGCATAAAATGTCGCGATCCGAAAATCCTCCGGCTAATCGGAAACCCTAATTTGAGTTTTTAGCAAATTGTATTATTCTTAGCATGCAAACATGGATGGAAATGATGTTTTTGAATAGATTTCATTTTTCTGAACATTTTGATATATTATTTGCATTTTTCTGATTAAAGATGAATTTTCTGTGAATTTTACAAGATTTAATCCATTTTCACCCTTTGTTTTATTTTTCTCAGTAAAAATAATATTTAAATTAATTCAAATACAACCAGAGACTGACATGTGGGCCCTATTGGTCAAAGTTGACCAACATTGACTAGGTCAATGACAGGTGGGGCCCACTGTCATTTTATTCTCATTTTCTTTATTTCATCAATTAAAAATATGACAGGTGGGGTCCACATGTATAGAGACACAATTAATGAACTGATTAATTGCACTGTTAGCATTAATAAGGCCCATTAATATGTCTGAACATTAATACTCAATCATCAGCATTAAGCATAGACATTAATTATTAACCGTTGATTACACACATTAGTTACAGCATTAAACTCGGTTAGTACTTAATGTGTAATAAACAAACCTACTTATGTGTTAATTAGTGGATTAACCGGCCATTAGTGCCATGCTTGCTCCGGTCGGCTCGGTTGGTTCAGAAGATGGTGGCCGGCGGCAGTGAGAGGAAAGGGAAGGGCGGCGGCACGGCAAGCCCTTACCGGCGGACGGGGAGGCAACGGCGGGGAGCTAGGCCGGTGGCGGGCTTCACAGCGAAGAGGGCGACGGCGGGTGGAGCTCCGGGTGGCTCGGCGAGCTCGACGGGAGGAGGAGGCGGGGCGGCGAGAGCGGGTGGCTCCGGTGGGTGGTGGCGGCGGTCGGTGGAGGAGCTCGGCGAGGGGCGGGGTGGTGCGGAGGCGCGCGGCGACGGCGCTTCGGGGGCGGCCTGGGGTGCGGTAGCGGCGCGATGGGGAAGTGGGCCGGCGACCGGCTCGAGAGCGGGGGAGCGGTGGAGCAAAGGCGGCGCGGCGGGGAGGTGTTCCGAGCGGCGGAGCAAGGGCTCGGGGGCGAGCTAGGGAGCGGCGCCCGGGAGGGGAGAGGGCGAGCGGCAACCAGGGGGAGAGAGGGAGAGAGCGGCGGTAGAGGGGATAAGGATAGGGGCGCCGTGCCTTAGAGAAGAAGGAAGGAGCAAGGGCGGTTGCGGGCTGGGCCGGAGGAATGGGCCAGGGCAGAGGGAGCCCAACCGGGTAGAAGAAATAGGGTTTAGGGTTTTTAGGTTTTCTCTTTTTAGAATTTCTGTTTTCACCTTTTATTTCTTGTGCAACTTGCTTCCTTTCAACATAATTCAATTCAAAAGATGGTTTGAAATCTTGCCTCATATTTCCCAACCCAAACCTTTGAACTAATCTAACCACTTCATGCTTTTTTTGAAATTCAAAAGGATCATTTAGGTTAAGACCCAAGAACGAGGTTTAGAATTAGATCGGGTCGGACTTTAGGGTTTTGTCAAACATTTCAAAAATTCAAAAACTTACGCATTTTTAGATTCGTAAATTCATGCATGAGATGCACATGATGCGCAGTACATTGTTAGCAAATTTGGGGACGTTACAGACCTACCCCCCTTACGAGAATCTCGACCCCGAGATTCGGATCAGCTGAGAAAGAGGGAGGGGTACGCCGATCGAAGATGATCCTCGCGTTCCCAAGTGGCTTCTTCTTCAGAATGATTGGACCATTGAACTTTGAAAAATTTGACATTGCGTCTTCGGGTTGTCCGTTCCATCTTATCGAGAATACGGAGAGGGTACTCTCGGTAAGACAGATCTTCTTGGAGATCCAATGTATCGACTGCCGACTCTGGAATTGGATCCTTGAAACACTTCCGAAGTTGAGAAACATGGAAGACATTGTGGATATTGGATAACGACGGAGGTAGTTCCAACTGGTATGCGACTTCACCTCGTTTGGAAAGAATGCGAAAAGGACCAATGTAACGAGGTGCCAGCTTTCCTTTGATGCCAAATCGGCGAACACCCTTGAAAGGAGTGACCCGAAGGTAGACTTTATCGTTTGGCTCAAAGTGAATCTCACGACGATGAAGGTCGGAGTAGCTCTTCTGACGAGATTGAGCAGTTTTTAACCGCTCTCGAACGATTCGGACTTGATCCTCCGCTTCTTTGATCAAGTCGGGTCCAAGAATTTGTCGTTCTCCGGTTTCGGACCAATTGAGTGGAGTTCGACATTTGCGTCCATAAAGGACTTCGAAAGGGGCCATGCCTAGGCTTGATTGGAAGCTGTTGTTATAAGAGAACTCAGCGAACGGAAGGCACTTCTCCCACTTAGTGCCGAAGGATATAACACAAGCTCTAAGCATATCTTCAAGGATTTGGTTAACCCTTTCGGTTTGTCCACCGGTTTGGGGGTGATAAGCTGTACTGAACGAAAGATGAGTTCCCATAGCAGCTTGGAGACTCTCCCAAAACCTGGAGGTAAACAAGGCACCACGGTCGGAGATTATCCGCTTGGGGATTCCGTGGAGAGATACTATCCGAGATATATAAAGATCAGCTAGTTGACTAGCAGTGATAGTTTCTCGGACAGGAAGGAAATGTGCGACCTTGGATAGACGATCAATGACTACCCAGATGGCATCCTTTTTCCTTGGAGTTCTCGGAAGACCGGTGATGAAATCCATGCCAATTTCATCCCACTTCCACGCAGGGATAGGTAAAGGTTGGAGTGTGCCGGCGGGTCTTTGGTGTTCCGCCTTAACACGACGACACACATCACATTCAGAGATGAAGCGAGCGATCTCTCTTTTCATTCGGGTCCACCAAAATCTCTGTTTCAGATCTCGGTACATCTTCGTACTACCCGGATGAATAGACAACGGAGAGTCGTGAGCTTCACGGAGAATAGATTCTCGAAGATCGTTGTTCTTCGGCACAACTAGGCGCTTGCCAAACCAAACAACGTCTTGATCATCGATTGAGAAACATTTAGCAACTCCGCTAGCAATGTTCTCCTTAATCTTGCGAATACCCTTGTCATGCTTTTGAGCAGATTTGATTTGATCTTCAAGAGATGATCGGATTTCAAGGGTATTAAGGAAACCACTTTGAACGACTTCAAGATTAAGCCGTGCAAATTCCTCGTAGAGGGGTGGTTGAGATTCTCGGATCATAAGATTATTGCAGTAAGTCTTCCGGCTAAGTGCATCCGCCACGACATTAGCCTTACCGGGTTGGTAATGAAGACCTACGTCGTAATCTTTGATCAATTCCAGCCATCTTCGTTGCCTTAGATTCAGGTCGGGCTGGGTGAATAGATACTTCAAGCTCTGGTGGTCGGAGTATAACTCGCAGCGATTACCGATGAGATAATGCCGCCAAATCTTCAGAGCATGAACCACCGCAGCAAGCTCTAGGTCGTGAGTTGGATAGTTGGTTTCATGCGGCCTTAGCTGACGAGAAGCATAAGCTACCACATGCCCTTCTTGCATCAACACACATCCAAGACCTAGGCGAGAAGCATCACAGAAGATGTCGAAATTCTTGTGGATGTCCGGAAGGACAAGCACAGGAGCGGAGGTCAATCGGCGCTTTAGCTCTTGGAAGCTTTCTTCGCACCTTTCAGTCCATTCGAACTTCTTTTCTTTCTTGAGGAGTTCGGTCAGAGGTTTAGCATGCTTGGAGAAGTTCTTGATAAAACGGCGATAATAGCCGGCCAGACCAAGAAAACTCCGTACTTGCGTGACCGACTTGGGTTGTTCCCAATTGAGAACAGCCTTGACTTTACTAGGATCCACGGCTACACCTTTTGCCGAAAGCACGTGGCCTAGAAAAGCGACTTCTTCGAGCCAAAACTCACATTTGGAGAACTTAGCATAGAGCTGATGTTCACGAAGCTTTCCCAAGACAAGCTTCAGATGCTCGGCATGGTCTTCTTCCGTCTTGGAGAAAATCAGGATATCATCGATGAAGATGATCACAAAGCGATCTAGATATTCCATGAATATGGAATTCATCAGCCTCATGAAGGTAGCAGGAGCGTTGGTTAACCCAAAAGACATCACGGTGTATTCATACAACCCATAACGAGTCGTAAACGCCGTTTTGGAATATCTTCGGGTCGGATCTTGATTTGATGGTAGCCCAACCTCAAATCAATCTTGGAAAAGACGGTTGCTCCAGTTAATTGATCGAACAGATCATCGATTCGTGGAAGCGGATACTTGTTTTTGATCGTCACCTCATTAAGAGGTCGATAGTCGACACACATCCGCAGGCTTTTATCTTTCTTCTCCACGAATAGAGCAGAGCATCCCCAAGGAGAGGAGCTCGGTCGAATGAAGCCTTTTGCTTCTAACTCCTGGAGTTGCTTCCTCATTTCCTCCAATTCATCTTGAGTCATCCGATAAGGGCGACGATAGATTGGAGCGGTTCCAGGAACCAACTCAATAACGAATTCAATATCTCGATCCGGTGGTAAACCTGGAAGCTCGTCGGGGAAAACATCCGGGAAGTCACAGACTACCGGAACATCTGGAAGATCAGGAAGGGATTTGCCTTCAAGAGCACAAAGGTGGGATTCGACGAACTCTGAAGTAAACTGAACGGTTTCACCGGAAGGATGAGAAAGAACCACTGTCTTCGTCGCACAATCATTAGGGCTTGATGTGCAATCAACCAATTCATTCCAAGAATGACATCAATGTCCGTGGAGACCAAAGCAATTAAGGTGGCGAAGAAATCCAGATTGCCCACCTTGATACAAACATCACGGCATTCTTGGGAGGCTCTCATTACCGATCCCGGAGAGATTATAGCCAGGGAGTTGAGCATAGCCTCATAGGGAATATCATGCTGATCTGCAAACCTCTTGGATATAAACGAATGCGAAGCCCCTGAATCGAAAAGAACTGATGCTGGAACTGAATTAACAAGGAGCGTACCAATCACGACATCGGTTGCCTCCTGAGCTTCTTCTGTGACCACGTGAGTCACGCGACCGCGATTCACAGACTGATGTTGCGGGTTCGCCTTCTTGGCGGGGACATTGCCTCGAGGTTGACCTTGCGCTGGAGCAGGATTCGGCGCAGGGTTCTGTCGCTGAGGACAGTCACGAGAGAAGTGACCAGGCTGGCCACATTTAAAACAAGCCCCAAACGGAGGTCTTGGAGCAAACTCAGCAGATTGTCCTCCCATTGGCCTCGGCTGGAAACTGGGAGCTGGAGGACGAGGCACAAAACCGGAGGGTCTTGGGGCGGGAGTAGCGCGATTAAATGCACTAGCAGGAACCCAAATACGCCTCTTTTGCGGATTGGAAGAAGAGGGCTTCACTGCATCTCGAGCACGCTTTCTAGATTCTTCAAGAACTAGCTTGCCGTGCTCCATCTTGACAGCCTTGTTCATAAGAGCCTGAAAGTTGGCGAAGTCAAAAGGAAGCAGCTCGTAACGAAGCTCCGGATTCAAACCTTTGCGGAACTTCTCCTGTCTGTCCGCATCGGTGGTAACATCACGAGGAGCATAACGCGCCAAGTGGTTGAAGGAATGGAGATACTCGGTGACGCTCCTTCGTCCTTGAGTTAGATTCCGGAATTCTTCCTTCTTGATGTCCATGACACCTTCGGGGATATGAGTTCCACGGAAAGCATCGCAGAACTCCTGCCACGTAACCACGTGACCTTTCTCCTGGATAGCAAGGAAATTCTCCCACCATGCTGCGGCAGCACCTTCAAGCTGATGCGCCGCGAGATCCACGCGATCAGCCGTGGAGATACGCGCTGTCTCCAATTTGCGCTCGATGCTGCGAAGCCAATCATCCGCTTCGATAGGATCTTCTGAACGACTAAATGTCGGAGGCTGCGTTCGAAGAAAATCTGAGATTCCAACTCGAGCTTCGGGTTGGGGAGCAGTATTACGAACTAGATGCTCCAGAAGGCGAGTCTGGTCCATTCGATTCCGCTCGATCTGCATCAACACCTCTGCCATGGATGGCGGTGGAGGAGGAACATTATTGCGACCAGAGTCACGACCTTGATTACCAGCAGCAGGCTGGCTACCTTCCGGATGTTCGGCCATCTGAATCAAAGAATAGATGTTGCCACAAAATCATGATTAGATCATAAGGAAACTTGAACGGAATGAATGCGAAAGAAGTTCACGATGTACAAGATGAACAGAATCGAAATATGTCAATGGCATAACGGTAGAGTCGGTAATAACTGGGACAAGGTAAGAGGGAAGGTAAGGATTCCCTGCACACGTGAAGTCTAACTTTTGAACGAGGCAAGAAAGTAACAAATTCGTTTTTCAACCAAACGAAAGGGTAAGGAGAAGAACTAGGATCGAAAGGGGCAAGGAGAAAACAGAGTCACTACTTATGCTTTTCGCAAATCCTTTTAAGTTCAAATAATTTTTGCAACTTCTAGACCCAACAACGGCCAAGACAAAGGTCATCCTACAGTCAGCCCTGCTCTGATACCAAAGCTGTCGAACCCCAGAATTCATAACAGAGAGGCTTAAGAGAACCACCCGCTAAGTCGAAACGTCAACCCGACCTCAACTCCTGGGTGTCAATTCCAAGAGGAGTGGAGTGATATGGCTCCGAATAGCCCGAGACGTCAACCCCAAAGCTTACTCTGGCGAGAGCACAGAGTAGTAGGGTGATATGGTCTCCTCACTCTGTTCCTACTGAGCCGGAACATCAACCCCGAACTCGTCCCGGCAAATTAATGCACGGCTGGAGTAGGATGATATAGTTCCCAATCTCTCAGTAGTAGAGTCGCTTCACAGGGGTGATTAAACTTAATGACTCTATGATATAAACTCTAAAGTCCTACCCGCAACATGCGCTTCATCACATACACGCACGGCACATGAGCAGGCGAAAACAACCAGATCTCATAGCAGTGACTCTACGACAGAAACTGCAATATTATAAGTTTGAAGCTTAACAAACATACATACACACAAGGATCCGAAGATCTAAACACACAGCGGAAGAGTATTAACGGCTACGAAGCCAAACAGTAGGGCCAACAGTGGCAGCGAAAACAAACCAAAATACCAACCCCAGAGGCAGGATCACTGCCTGGGATTCCCAGCGTCTAGGCGTCGTCGGTGTCGAGCTCTAAATAGAAACCACCCTCGGAAGGGGTAGCTTCCTCTGCAACGAAAACAACAACAATAGCAGGGTGAGTACAAAATTGTACTCCGCAAGACTTACAGTGCGGAAGTAGTAGTGATTGTGCCAGGTATCAACAAAGGGTAATCGTGGACTAATTTGCGGAAAGCCAAGTTTACCTTTATCAATAACAATAAGTAGATTGAAATTCGACTACTAGAATACCTTTTCAAAGGGGACGAGTCGAACACTTCGCGAACATTCCTTACTGCAGATCACCACACCTGAAAGACCCATCGACCCATCCTCGACCACCCTGGGAGGAAGCTGTCGCTAACCACGTCCTTAGAGTTGACAAGTTTTAAAGTTGGTTATAGTTGTCTAATTCGACGCAGGTAATTACCAAGTTATCCATAACCGCGGACACGGCTGTTCAAACAGTTCTAACCCTGCAGGGGTGTACATCTTTACCTACACGCATCGATCGTCTCTTAATGCTACCAAGTACACACTTCACAAGGTGTGCTAGCAGAGGGTGATCGAACACGACCTTTACAATGCTGTCGACCTAGGTATGAGCCACCCGTACGGGCTAGTCCATGTGCATCAGTCCGGCCGTAACTGCGACACGGTCCCATGCGTTGTGAATCGAGGTACATCCCCGGTCTCCCAGACCGTGTGTCCACCCCACCCTTATATGAGACCACACACCACATCCCCTTTTCCACGCACACGCAAATGGAAACGGCAAACTAATGCAGCTCATACGCTAAGTCTAAGCAAATTAGTGAGTCGTGGGTGGCCCCATAATCCACCCGTGTAGAAGTACGCGAATCTTGGGTCAATGTACGTCGATAACCGGTCCTTGCGGGAAGACGAGACAACCCACCATGCTCCCAGCCATGGCCTCTCGTCTAGACCCAGATATGATTAAGTGAGTTCATTAGTATCCCGGTGAACACCCACCTACCACGTAAACCCATTCCCAGTGTTGATTCATCTGCTAACCCAGGAATTACGACTTCTACAAGTCTAAGCATGTCTAAGCATAAATAGCTTAATAGCATTCGAACAGTGGATACTAGACTATGCTAGATAGGTTAGGTTAGTGGTGGAGCTGTTTAAACGACAAGGTGAGTCTTATTCATCGGACTAGGGCTTTCCTTAGCGGAAAAATAGCAGTTGAACGCAGGTAATTAATGAATTTGAAAACAACTAATACTTTGCAAATAGTAGGAGATTTGCAACGTGACCAAAGGGGCTGCTTGCCTGGTTGCTCTGCAACGGAACCCTGCTCTTGATCGAGACTCTCGCCCTGCGGATCTTCCGGCTCTATCGAGGGAAACAAAAACACCGGAAACAAGGGCATAATCGTACTTATTAAAATGCACAACATCAGCATGAGATGCAATGCATGCCATGACGTAGAGGATGCAAAATAACAACTAATGCAAGTGGAATCAATTTAATCGGAGTCCGGACGCATAAAATGTCGCGATCCGAAAATCCTCCGGCTAATCGGAAACCCTATTTGAGTTTTTAGCAAATTGTATTATTCTTAGCATGCAAACATGGATGGAAATGATGTTTTTGAATAGATTTCATTTTTCTGAACATTTTGATATATTATTTGCATTTTTCTGATTAAAGATGAATTTTCTGTGAATTTTACAAGATTTAATCCATTTTCACCCTTTGTTTTATTTTTCTCAGTAAAAATAATATTTAAATTAATTCAAATACAACCAGAGACTGACATGTGGGCCCTATTGGTCAAAGTTGACCAACATTGACTAGGTCAATGACAGGTGGGGCCCACTGTCATTTTATTCTCATTTTCTTTATTTCATCAATTAAAAATATGACAGGTGGGGTCCACATGTAATAGAGACACAATTAATGAACTGATTAATTGCACTGTTAGCATTAATAAGGCCCATTAATATGTCTGAACATTAATACTCAATCATCAGCATTAAGCATAGACATTAATTATTAACCGTTGATTACACACATTAGTTACAGCATTAAACTCGGTTAGTACTTAATGTGTAATAAACAAACCTACTTATGTGTTAATTAGTGGATTAACCGGCCATTAGTGCCCTGCTTGCTCCGGTCGGCTCGGTTGGTTCAGAAGATGGTGGCCGGCGGCAGTGAGAGGAAAGGGAAGGGCGGCGGCACGGCAAGCCCTTACCGGCGGACGGGGAGGCAACGGCGGGGAGCTAGGCCGGTGGAGGGCTTCACAGCGAAGAGGGCGACGGCGGGTGGAGCTCCGGGTGGCTCGGCGAGCTCGACGGGAGGAGGAGGCGGGGCGGCGAGAGCGGGTGGCTCCGGTGGGTGGTGGCGGCGGTCGGTGGAGGAGCTCGGCGAGGGGCGGGGTGGTGCGGAGGCGCGCGGCGACGGCGCTTCGGGGGCGGCCTGGGGTGCGGTAGCGGCGCGATGGGGAAGTGGGCCGGCGACCGGCTCGAGAGCGGGGGAGCGGTGGAGCAAAGGCGGCGCGGCGGGGAGGTGTTCCGAGCGGCGGAGCAAGGGCTCGGGGGCGAGCTAGGGAGCGGCGCCCGGGAGGGGAGAGGCGAGCGGCAACCAGGGGAGAGAGGGAGAGAGCGGCGGTAGAGGGGATAAGGATAGGGGCGCCGTGCCTTAGAGAAGAAGGAAGGAGCAAGGGCGGTTGCGGGCTGGGCCGGAGGAATGGGCCAGGGCAGAGGGAGCCCAACCGGGTAGAAGAAATAGGGTTTAGGGTTTTTAGGTTTTCTCTTTTTAGAATTTCTGTTTTCACCTTTTATTCTTGTGCAACTTGCTTCCTTTCAACATAATTCAATTCAAAAGATGGTTTGAAATCTTGCCTCATATTTCCCAACCCAAACCTTTGAACTAATCTAACCACTTCATGCTTTTTTTGAAATTCAAAAGGATCATTTAGGTTAAGACCCAGAACGAGGTTTAGAATTAGATCGGGTCGGACTTTAGGGTTTGTCAAACATTTCAAAAATTCAAAAACTTACGCATTTTTAGATTCGTAAATTCATGCATGAGATGCACATGATGCGCAGTACATTGTTAGCAAATTTGGGGACGTTACACTGCAATTCGGCCGTCCACTACGGGATCAGCCATTCATCTGCAATAGATAGCCGTTCCTACCCTCAGGTAGAACGACGTCCGACAATACCTCATTTCTCCTCAGATAGCTGTTTCTACACTCCGGTAGAACAGCGTCCCACTCATTACTCCACCTCCCGTGTAACCACATTACACGAGGCTCTCCCATCTCACTCTGCATGCCCATCAGGCGATGCGTCCTTAAACCCATGACCCACATGTCATCATGTAGTCTAACCGGTTGTGTGGCCTTACCAGATTGTGTCCATGACCGAGGACGCGGCTATTCGAATAGATTTTTAACACTCTGCAGAGGTTGTACGGCTTTACCCACAAGATGTAGTTCCCCCTGGGCATGCTACGCGTCGCATGTGTCCAGGGTTTGTACAACGAGACGTTTCACCCGTTTCATACTAGAGCTGGACCCGCTAGATGTTTTACCCAATCTTTATCCTTTTGCATCGATCGCAATTCTAAAGTGGGACTATTCTCATCTTTGTGTCGAATCCTCACACCCACCTTGGCCTCACCATCTAGGACTTTTGAACACAAATAGCGTCGTGAGAATTCTCTAGGGGCCCATCGTCCTACCTAGCACATACTTCTTACTTCCCACGGGTCCAGATTCTAGCACTCGACGGGGTAAAGGTCAAGTCCTTCCCATAAAGGACATGTGGACGTACGGGGTGAATCTGATTTAGCGGCACGGTAGGCACGGTCCTTAAGTGATCCGAGAAAGACTCCACACCTTGTCCGTTGCACGGACCGCGAGTGCCTCACTGGGTCTTAGCTCGCTTTTATTCCTTCCTGCTCACGCCCTTCATTTCTAACCCGGATCCAAAACATCTCCGTTTTGTTTTTGCCCTACAAAACTACCCTTCGAACATCCAACCCGTGGATTATACCGTGACCTCTTCTCCATCGGTCACAACGATCCATCCCAAGTTTATCTCATACGAGATTTCCGGGATTAGTTTACTTTTGTGAAAGACCTAGATTTTTCTACTGCGGGGCTAAGCAATATATATGTATATACTACACCTAGGGTTCCGTTATTTTCTTCGGAACATATGTATTTCTTAGGGCGACAAGGAGCTGAATCGGTCTAGGGTTTCTACCACGTCGGATGTAACTATTGCTACATAAAATACTGATTTCTACCACATAGCATGCATGTTTTGCAAACAAAATAATTATTTCGCAATCATGGGATTCAACATGATCAAAGAAGAGGAGCTTGCCTGGCGAGTTGTCCGGGGCTCGGTCCTGTATTCGATCCGACAGTTGTCCGAGTTCCTTCGCGCGATAATTCCTAACGTTGTATCTACACGTCGAAAAGAACGGCGAATAAATCAACGGTGCAAGGAAGAACCAAATAACATTGCATCAGAAACTTTAACACATGAAATCTTAAAGCGCTTGGCTAGCTATTGGTTTTAAAGAGCTACAGGGAATAAAGGGTGCAGAGATGGCTCGCTGCCGCGGCAGGAGTTAGGCGGCAGCGACAAGGTTTGCTGCGGTAGGAACCATGCGGCGACGGTAGAGGCTTGCCGTGGCAGAGGGAAAGTGACAACGGCAGTTGCCGCGGCGGGAGAGAGGTTGTTGCGGCGCTGTCGTGGTGACGGAGAGGTTGCCGCGTCGCTGCCGCGGCGGGGAAAAGAGTTGCCGCGGGTTGCCATGACAGAGCGAGGCGGTAGCGGCAGTTGCCGCATTACTGCCGTGGTGGGGAAGGAGGTTGCCATGGCAGGGCAAAGGAGCTGCGATAGGAGCTTGCCGCGAGAGAAGAAGTAGCTGCCGAGGCGGCAGGGCTTTAGAATAAAAGAATCGGGTGCTTTAGGTTGTCCTGTCATCACATCTACCTTGAGCACTTCGAGGGTTCTAGTACTACGGGATGACCTATACTGCGATTGTAAGCACATGGGTGACTATGGACGGCATCTACTGCTATATGCAGCCAGTTAGGTATCAAATAACTACGGTCTACTCGCCGAGGGCTTCTAACTCAAGGTCCAGTACCACGGAAAGGAATATTATCCTAGCCTGGTCGCGGATCTAGTCTTCTTTACTAACTAAGCATTTCCATCAACTTTTCATGCAACTATTCAAACTAAACTAACTAACTAATTACTAGCTAGCTAACTAACTAACTAATTTACTAATTAACTAGCTAGCTCACTAGCTAACTAACTAACTGGCTAGCTAATTAACCAACTAACTAACTAATTAACTAATCAACTAGCTAACTAACCGAACAGCTAAGCTCAAAATCTACGCCAGTTTTTATTGTTGCAGCTAACCAACTAACTAACTAATTAGCACACTAACTGACCTAGCTAATTAACCAACTAACTAACTAAACAACTAATTACCTAATTAGCGCAATAACTGACTAGCTACACAGCTAATGCTCATATGGTTTGCGGGTTGCTGCGTAGCAAGAATTATATTAGTGCATTAAGGAGCTATCCGGTGATTAGAGCTGGGCGAGCTGGAGAAAGAAGAAAATGCCCAACATGCAACAGTGGACCAGTGAGTTAAATGGGCTTGGAGAGAGTAGCATGCGGACCACGGCTGCTATTGAGCTGAATAAAAATCAGAAGTAGAAGGAAGGGGGGGTCGGCGGCGCACTGGAACTGGGGTCCGGCCGGCGGCTTACTCCCGAGCGGACCTGAGAGCCGGTGGTGCTTGACTCAAGGAAGCATAGAAAGCGGCGACTGGAATGGCAACAGGGGTGTGGAGGAGGCGATGGGCGGCAGCAGCCTGGCCTGGTGGCGAGCTCTAGTAGGTCTGAGGCAAGTGGCCGCTGTGGGCGACCAAGGGCGGGTCTGGCGGCGGTGGGAGTGGATCCCAGGCGGCGGCGGCGAGGGGAATCTGGGCCGGCGGTGTGGGAGTTAGGGGAAATTTGGAGGGGAGCTCGGCTGGGGGTCTGAGGTGCTCTGGTGTGGAGGAAAGATGGAGCTTAGCTGCCACTCGACCTGAGGAAGGAGGAGGCCGTTCGAGGTGCTAGAAGAATGGGGAATCAGTGGGAGCTAGGAAGCTGGGTGTAGCTCGGGTCCTAGCTGGGCAATGGGAGGAGCTCAAGGAGGAAGAAGGTGGGTGGTGAGCAGCTTATTCAGCAGGGCAACTTGGTTGGGGATTTGGAGCAAGAAGATGGAGTGGAGGTTGGAGCTGGGCAGTGATGGATTGCTCGCTGGGGCTTGTTCAATGGGATAAGTAGAGGGACGGCTGCTCGGGTGAGAAGTTCGAGAGGGCGCCGTGGCGCGCAGGGGAGCTATGGATGGGCTGCAGCGGCGGTTGACGCGGGTGGACTGCTGATGCACATGGCGGCGGGCTATGCCTTGGATGGGATGGCTCGGGGAGGGGCTTTGAGCTGTTGCCAGCTGGGGAAGGAGTCCAGGGTGGCCGAGGCGCGCGCCGGCGAGGCAGGCGGCAAGCCCGTCGATAGCTGGCTCGGAGACGACGGGCGGCGCGGCTTTCCTCAGTTGCTGCGCATAGCGGCATGCCAGGGTGTGAGTTGGCTTGCTGGTGCCAGCCCAGAGCGCGGCCACGCGCACGCCCGAGCGGCGTTGACGCGTCCGGGCCTGCGAGGTTGCATGCGAGCGTCGTAAAAGTGCTAGCAGATGCTTCAACACGTGTTCTAGAGTTCCCAGGTTTTTGGCTCCTTGTGCCAGTGCAAGGATTCGATGGCTTTTGGTGTCATGCTGAGTCAAGAGGTAGAGTTAGGGAGTAAAGACAAACTAGTGTAGCCAGGGGTGATCAAGGCTCATGCATGATGGGGAATCGAGAGAGGAATCCTGCAGCTGATGGTGACCCAACCTCATTGATTTTTGTTCATCAATTTATGTGAAGAGTGCAGACGTGTAAAGGTGTTTGATATTGACCGCGGTGGATTTTTGAGGAAGGAGGCATATACGTGTTATGCCGAGGGTAAGGAGAGGTCCGGACAGGTTGATCGTTTCCCCGGGGTTTGGACCCTACTGGCGGATTTCGACGATCTACCGAGAACGAGGATTCTAGGGCTAGTGTATCTGCGTGTACGACATACACGATATACAAGACATGCTCATATAGGTTTCGGATTGGTCCAGCTTAATCTCGCGTGACATCAAGCACTCGCCACACATTGATGGCAAACCAGGATTTATAAGGGCTCGCGGGTAGGTGGACTAGTGTTTGCCGAGACGGGTTGACTTTAGGGTTAGCGATAGCAAAAGTTACCAATCGCGGTAGAGCTGCTGCCGGGTAAAGATTTAGGTCTCCGCGGTCAGGAAGATATTGGTGGGGCACTAGAGTTTAAATAGGAGCATATCACCTTGGTCCGAGTCTTTTGATCATGAGTCGTAGCTAGGGGTTTTACCATTCATCGAGTAAGATGATAACAGGGTTTTGGGTGTAGGGGGTCTATAAGTCTATGCCGGTACTTATCCAATTAGGATGCGCGCGCTTTCTAATTTAACGCAAAAGTTTTTATAAGCCCAAATTTTCGGGTTTTAGAAAAATCGGGATGTGACACCACACGATGTAGGTCACCCTGGGCATACCGTGCACTGCATACTACCAGAGCTAGTACAACGAGACTCTTCGCCGGTGTGAACCCAGCCATGAACCCGTTCGAAGGACATGTCCCAAACCTAGCTTGAGTCAGTAACATCGCTACAAGGAGGTTGGTGTTCCAACTTTGTGGCGAACAATGCCTCGCTAAACCACTGTATTTGTTCTCTACAGGGGTTAAACCACCCCATCTGCACTCTACTAACTGCCCACGGGTTCATGCTAGTTCAGGCCGGGTACTATGTCAAGTCCTTCCCACAAAGGACGTGTGGACGTACTGTAAGACTTGGCCAAACGGCACTTAAGATCGGTCCTTAGGTGATCCGAGAAGGACTCCACACCATTCCCGTAAACGGGCAGCGAGAACCACGTCGGGCCTTACCTCGCTCTTTAACAAACTCCCTGCTTTCACCCTTCATTACCGACCCGGATCAAAATCTTCTCCATTTTCAGCTCGGTTTCACAAAACCATTTACGGTAAAACATACCAACCCGTGGCTATGCTACCTTCATACACCTCTAGACACGTCGGTCCGTTTCTCAAAAGTTCACCACATGAAATATGGGGTGTTATTACTTTTCCTTTTTAAAATCCTAATTTTTCTACGGTAGGGCTAAGCAGGTATATATATGCATATACACTACCCTAAGTTTTTCCGATAACATCTCTGGAATACGTAGTCCTTAGGGCTACAAGGAGTTTAGGGTCGGACTAGGGTTTTCTAGGCATCGGCATAGCTACGCTACATAAAATAACGATTGTAAAACATAGCATGCATGTTTTGTAAACAAAGTAATAGTTCGCAAACATGGGATTCAACATGATCAAGGGCAGAGAGCTTGCCTGGCAGTTCTTGGCTTTGCTCTGGACGCGGGGATGCTTCGGGTTCCTCCTGGCGGACGTACCTCACTCCGTCAACTACACGTTCGGAAAAACACTTCGAATAAGGGAATCAACTTCGCAAAACCGAGTAATAGAAATACACAATGTCCAGCATGCAAATGTTCTGGATCTACCAAGTTCTTGGAAAGTTTTCAACATGCTTGGTGGTACTAAGACTCATATGCTTACATGCATGATTTAGGGTTAGGGTGGTTAGGGTTTTGAGTTTTATTAGTGCTCCTTTTATTTTCCGAATCATGCAATATGCTCATACTTGATCTGGTGCAAGGGTTGTTAGAAGATTAAAGTCCGAACAGGTTGAATTGCCCTAACATGGATCATGATTTCCGAAAGGTTTGGATGCCATGAAAATGTATATATATATATACATGGACTCACATTAGGGTTTCTAAGTTTATGCATATATCTTTCATCTTCGGATCATGCACATGAGTGTATGCAAAGGCAAAACTTGAGCTAGGTCCAGAAGATAAAGTGCTAACATGTTAGGAGCTTCTGGAATAAATTAGAAGTTCAAAAGAATTTAAAAGAATTTGAGTTTAAAATGAAGATTTGGATTTATTCTCTGTTTAGCAAGAGGTGCTTGAATTTTTGAAAAGTTGTTTGAACCAAAAGGTGGGAAATAGAATTTGGAGCAACTTTGGTTTTGGAGGTTTTCAGAGAACCGGTCGTTAAGGCACTGAACCGGGCGAACCAAGAGGTGGCAGTGTACTGGTCCAGAGAAAAACCAGCCGGCTTACTGGACTGAGCCGGACCACTTAATCTGACAAGGGGACCCGCGTGGCAGAGACAGAGGCGAAACGGTACGCGCGGGGGTTTTAAACATAACCCGGGCCCACGTGTCATCGGCAGAGGAGGAGGGTGCGCGGGGGCAAGGGTTCCGGCGAGGAATCCCCTGACTCCGGCGAAGCTCCAGTGGGAAATACGGCGAGCGATTGCGGTTGGTTCAGAGGGAATTAGGAGGAGGGGCGGCTACCTACGGGTTCAGAAAGAGCTGGTGAGCTCGTTTCCGTTGACGGGGAGCTCGCGAGGTTGCTGGACTTGGGATCTCGACGGGGTCCAGAGAGGAGGAGGCGGGGACGATGGCGAAGGTGGAGCTCCGGGAAACGGCGACTGCAGAGAAGTTTTCGGGAGGGTTAAGAGAAGTTCCAGGGAGCTTAAGGAAGGAAAGAGAGTAGGGATCCTTCACTGGAGCTGAGGAATTCCTCCTCGGAGCAATGGCGGATGCCCTTATCAGACAAGAAGACAGGAGAAAAGGGTGAGCTCGGGGAAGCTTGGGGGTACTCGGGGAGTTTCCAGAGAAGGTTTGTGGGGGAGATAGCGAGCTCTGGAGGCCTTTACATAGGCGAGGAGAAGGGGAGGTCGAGCGCTTGGCTGCTCGGGCCGCTGTCCGCGCCGTGGACTCTGCAACAGCAGCTCGGCGACTTCGCCAGGCGACGTGGCTTGCTCAGGAGTGGTTAAGGACATCTGCGGCGCGGACTTAGCTCAGGGGAGGCAGAGGTCAACGAGGCGCAGTGCTCGGACGCGCGCACATGTCTGGCATCGGCATGGCTGCGCCCAGAGCGCGTGCACTGGCATGCCGCGCATGCCCTGGCCTTTGCGGTCGATGCCTGCGTGTCTACTCATGTCACTGCTCCTAGTTGAAGCCTGTAGAGCTTGGCAGAGTGCTGGACTTTGAGAAGGTGGAGTTGAAACAAGAAATGGGGCTGTGCTCATGTCGGCATGGAAGGATGTTAGAGTTGAATCCTTGAGGATTAGGGCTTGGTACTGAAGGAAAATGGGGTAGACAGGGTTCTGAGCTGAGGTGAAGTTGCTGGCAAGCTTCTGGAGCAAAGTGGTTGGCAGTTGAGTTTGAATTCATGGGGAGAAAGAAATGGAGTCAAGGTGTTCGATGGCTGCCCTGGCAAAATTTTGAACTGGAGGTAAAAATGTTTTTACATATTTGGAACAATGGTACTGAGAGGAGTATCGTGGAATTTTTCTGGAATTTTCTGAGCAAGAAATGGAGGGGTTGTAGTTCAAGGGAAAAATTTGACCTAATTTTAAATTTGAATGAAATTCAAAATTTTTGAACTGGGCCTTCTAGTTTTATTTTATAGTTTGGTGAAAAATGGTCTCAAGAAGCTTCTGGAGCTTTTCTGGAAATTTTGGAGAAATTAAAATGCATGTGATAACACTTTTTGATTTTCTAATTGAGAGAAAACCTAATTAGGGTTTTGCCGAGCAGCTAGGGTTTTGAGGATTTAGGGTTTCGGAACTCGTCGAGAGGATGTGGAGACATGTAGGGTTTGGGGACTCACCCCCGAAGAGAGGGAATCCCCTTGGTCACCTTTGGTCGATAGGGTTTGGGTTCGGACGGATTTACGCTTTTAGGGTGCGTGTGTCCGGTTAGGGCTTAACATTTTATGCACATGCGATGATCATGAAATGACATGCTCGAGGAAAATTGAAACTCCGATGACCTGAAACCATGGTTGAAACATCTACACACGCATATACGCGTCTTTAGGGTTTTCATTTTCAGGAAAAACCAGACGAGGAAAACAGGGTGTGACACCACGTCATTAGATATTAATTAATTGTTATCAAATGAACGTCACCAAATTTGATCTAATGACCATACAATTACTAGATCAAATACTTGCAGAAAAATAAATAAAAATGAGAATATAGGATGTTGCACTTCTCTTTATTAGATTAGATCTCACAACTACAAGCTCTCAATAATGCATGCAAAAAGGTGGAGACCACATCTCTATTTGTAGACCAGCTATGAGGGTTATGATTTAATAATTGACCACATACGGGTCCTCGGAGAGACCTGAGGCGCTGGATGGCCCACACTTACGAGGCCTAGTTTCATAACACTACATCTTAGGCAATTACTGCAAAATGCTCATGCCTCATTAAAACCTTGAAAAACCTAGTGGAAAAAATTTGGAGGAAGAATGCACTACATTCGCCGCTTTATATTGCACTAGCTGCCTCATTAAAAACTTGTGGACGAGAAACTCACTATGAAAACTCAAAGAAAAAAGTACAACCGTATGAGTTTGAGTAATCTTCTATTGATTTAATTAATGGATGGTATTTACTATAATGTTCATTGTTACTATATCACTTCGTTAATTCTTAATTCAGGAACTGTCACCTTTATGTTTCTATTGGAAACACCATGTGTAATATATTATGTATAGAATACGACTATTATGTAATAATTTAATCTTCTTAATTCCCTTTCCATAATTTATTCTGAAAAATTATGATGAGCATTTTCTTGAGATTCTAATGTACTCACCTTGCCTTTATTCATTCATAAATGGTATAAGTGATGTTTCCTAGAGTACTATATGACATCAATGTGCAATATAATTAATCTCAGTTGTGCTACATAAACTGTTTCAACTTCATGAAAACTTCGGGTAAGAAGGTGATTTAAGCCATAAAGCTTCGTGCATTCTTATGGTACAATCAACTACCTGAGCTCATTTCTGCGTGCATGGTTTTATAGAGAAATCTAAAATATGAGTTCTGACCCTATAACTTGAGCGTTGCTATGTGGTCTTCTTGACTTACAAGTGCAAAGTAATTTGCATTGTGTCAGAACCTGTTTGGACAGATAGATCACGTTGGTATGTTATAACTCTTCATGGATTTTGTGTCGACCATAAGCCTAAACCCAACATGATTTTATTTGGATCCTTCATTTAACTCTGAATTCATACTTCAAGTGTAAGCTCTCTTCATGTCCTATGTTGTCCCAATGATGTTTAATTCATCAACATAGACTTCCTTTATACAAAAATCATTTGGACATAACGTTTTTCCCATGCTTGCGCGGTGAGGAGGACGAGGCCTTGAGAAGCTTTTCCACCATTTTTTCTCTTTGGCATTTGGATCAATGTTTTCTTTAACGATCTCCGTGATAGTAAAGGTTTTATTGGTAGCCTTTGCTTTGGTTGTGTAGCCTTTTTTGCTACAGAGTTTAATTATATCGTCATCAAGATTAAGTAGCTAAAGATAATTCCACCAATTAGGAGTTTTAAACATAAACAATAACTTATATTATGTTTGTTTCACCTAAATCCTTATTAGATATATGTGGGAGGAGCATGTGCTGTGCGCCACAAATTTTCTCTTTTTTAAAGTAGTTGTAGTTTTTTTATGTATCTTCCCTTGTTTTTCTTCACATGTCAATGTAATTGATGGAATCTCTTTGTGAGGAGCTTCTTCATTATGCCCTTCTAGTACCTTATTTTTTCATAGTATGGGTAGAAGATCCATTTAGTCTTCAGCATTATTTTATGCACATATTCCTTTGCTGCTAATTCCCTTTAATAGGAAGATTCCTGTTTATAATGTCATCTAGTTTTGGCTTCATACATGTGCCAAGTCTTAACTGACTCCCCTTCTTATTATTAGAGTATTTTATAAATCTAGGTAGGTAAGTCCGAGTGTGCCGCTTTTCCCAGACGTCTCCGAGTATGCGGGATTTAGGGTAGCCAGAGAGATCTACGTCCTCTTATAAAATAAGAATTTATAAACAAATGCGCTTGCATCCAAATCAGGTACCAAATACAAAAAAGAAGAAGATGGAGCCATATCTAGAGATGGGATGAGGAAGACGATGAACGCGCTGACACTTCTTATGACCTGCACAACATGCCGGACTGTATCCTCAACATGGCCCTTGCCGCCTCCTTGATGACGGTGTTGCAGTTCTCCTGGTTGCCACGACCGCATGCATGTCCGCAAACGCACACAGCTGGGCCAATAGCAACTTCTCTTTGGTAGCATCGATATCTGCATGAGGCGAGCACTAGACCGGCGGCCACGGCTCATTGCCCTGCACCGGCCATCACGGCTCGCCCCTGCCGTTGCTGCTCACTCTTGCTCCACCTGTGTCGCTCGTCCCTGTTTAAAGTCATTTGTCATGGAGAGAGAAACATGAGAGAGAGATAGCTAGATTCAGATGGGAACAGAGGTCGAAAGACGATAAGGCTTAGATAAAATGTCGTCTTTGGTGGACCCCAAGAATTCTTGTTTGGTGAGCTGTGAACGTTGTGTCATGCTTCCGACCAAAGGAGCGATCAGCCGCCTGACGACAACAATTTTCCTAGAAATAATACTCCCTCCGTCCACAAATGTAAGGCGTGCACGGAATTTAAGGTTCAACTTTGACCAAGAATTAAACCAATAATATTAAGTTATATGACACAAAATGACACCATTGGATTCATATTCAAATATATTTTCAAATAGTATTACTTTTATATTATATAATTTAATAGTATTGGTTTAATTCTTGGTCAAAGTTGAACCTAAAATTCCGTGCGCGCCTTACATTTGTGAACGGAGGGAGTATCTGCTTTGGTGGGCCCCAAAAATTCTTCCGAAGAATGCATCACCACCTTTCATTTGGTGAGGTGTCAACGCTGTGTGATGCGTCCGACCAAAGGAGTGATCAGACGTCCGACGACAACTATTTTGCAAGAAAAAATACTCTTCTGGTTGCAAACGTAAGTCGTTTTTGATTTTTCACAGTCTTCAATACAAGACTTTGATTATATTTTCATCCATAATATGTTATAAAAAATAATAAGAAGTGCATAGATGAAAGAATTTTACAAGACAAAATTAATTGATATTATTTTTATAAGTATATGAATATGTTTTTACACCTATTAGTGATCAAAATTTTAAAAAGTTGATTGTATGCACCCCATGATAACCTAAGAAAGTATTTACTTTGATAGGCCCAAGAATTCTCTCAAAGAATGCATTGTCACCGTCGTTTGGTGAGACGTTAACGTTGTGTGATGTCCGACGAAAGGAGCGATTGAGCACCCAACTATTTCCCTCGTACATGTATACAGGATTGAATGTACATAAAGGCTCGGAACAGAACAATTAGAATGCTCTGGTACCGAGACGTTCCGTTCTCAAAGGCAAATCCGAATGATGACCGGAATGGCATTAATAAGTATGATGATTTGTAGACCATGGTGAAATTAAAATAATTGCCGGTGTGAATCATCTTTGTTTGAATCCTACTGTAGAGCATGGGCGATAGATAAATATTGGTTACTTAATTTTTTGTTCTCTATATATATATATAAGTTTGGATCATATTGTATTGTAACAAATATAGTCTAGTTTGTATACTTCAATGTAATTGTAAATTTCGTGATCAGATTATTCTCATAATGTCTGAGAGTTTTCTAGCTCTGAATTCTGCGAGTCTCACTTCTGGATCACGGTGAAATTAAAATAATTGCATGTATCCATTTATGAATCTTGGAGTATTGTATGGCATGGGTAATTGATAATGTTGGTTATTTTGCACTTTCTCAATAAGTTTCCGAGAGGAATTTATAAATTTGTACCATAGTACATTTCAATATATAGTTTTTCTGTATTTGAAATGTGATTATATATTTTAACAATATATATATTGCGTGACGTACACAGTTACTAGTTCATATCAAAAGTATCGGTCAAGCAACATACGGAAGGCTGTGCCTCATGTCTAAAATATCTAAAGTTAGTGTTAAACTAGCACGGCTAGGAGCCAGCTAGGAGCGGTCTCTGTGTCCGTAGCAAAGAGTACATACATTTGTGCCGTGTTTCATCCATCCGTTGTTCTTCAAACCTGTCTTCTTCTCTAAAAACTAAAAACTTGTAACGAGCTAATCTAATTTTGAAGTTTGAAATTTGAAATGCATAAAATCTAACTAAAAGAATACGAAAACTTAGAAAGTGAAATACCATAAATACAAATTCACTGAAATCGATCTGAAAAATAAAGAAAAATGAGGAAACAATGTTTGCGCTACTTTTTTTTTGAGAGGAATGTTGTAGGCTACCTGGACGTCACAGCCGGCGACGAAAACACGCCAGTGGTCTTTGTAATTTCGAAAAGAAATGTCCAAACACCCGATTAAGCGTTTTTTTAGAGGACCCCGTATTTAGCTGATCCAGCCCAATACAATTGAGAACAGATCGTTGTACGGTTGTACCTGAAGGCCCAACTCAACCAGCAACAATAGCTGAATAACACCACGACTTCAGGCCGGCCCAGAACTGCCGCAGTGCACGATCGTGGAAAGCAAACTCCTCCACCAGCAGTTTCCACTCGCCACGTCGCGATGGAGGTCGCCTCGGCGCAATCCGCCGCCGTCGCCGCCGCCGCCGCAAAATCCCAATCCCAATCCGCTTCCCCTCCGATGGCGCAGCCCGATCCCTACCCCGGTCCCTGCCCCCGCTCCGGCCGGCCGCCTGTGCCGATGACGACGGCGGAGCTGGAGGCGGCCATCACCGCGCTCCCCGCGAAGAAGGACGCGCTGCGCGAGGCCTTCGACCGCCTCGCCGCCTGCTCGCCCTTCCCGCTCCCCTTCACCTGGGAAGACCTCGACTCCCATATCTCCTCCCTCCAGTCCTCTATCTCCCTCCGATTCCGCCAGCTACGGGTCCTCGAGGCGGTCCGCCCCGCCCCCGCCGTTTCCGCACCTGCCGCCACCGGCGATCACGAGAAGGGCAAGAATCAAGGAGAGGAGGAGCAGGTGGCCAAGGAGGCCGAAGAGGAGGACGAGGAAGTGGTGGAGGAGGAGGTGGTGGTGGAGGTGGATGAGGAGGAGGTGGAAGAAGAGGAGGTGGAGGAGGTGGAGGAGGTGGAGGTGGAAGAAGAGGAGGACGAGGAGGAGGTGGATGCCAACAATGCGGCTGACAAGAAGGAGCAGAAAGCCGACGAGGAGATGCAGGAAGCTGATGAAAAGGAGGTGAAGGTGGAAGAGCAGGAGGAATTGGAGGCCAACAATGAGGCTGGCGACAAGAAGCAGAAGGCCGACAAGGAAGGGAAGGCTGAAGAAGAGGAGCAGGCGGCCGACGATGAGTTGGGGGAGGCCAAAGAGGAGCAGGAGGAAGCCAAGAAGCTCTTTCCAGAACAGCACATTCAGGAGGAGAGAGGGGAAGCCAAGGTGTCTCCAAAACAGGGGGATCTGGCTCTTCAAGATGCTGATAAGGATCTTGTGGCGGCGTGCGCTAGAATGGACGCTGCAAGACTGGTGGAGATCGTGTGTAAGAACATGCGGCAAGAGTACCCTGTGGTTATGCGCTACGCCCCAGACGCTGCCGCTCTTGTCCTTCATGTTGTCAGGGATTTTCTGCCTAACAAGGAGCCCAAGACCAACAAGGTCTGGGAGAACTGCGTCGGGCTGATCCGGTCTGTGCCTGTGGTGAATCCCAAGCTTCCCGTGCATATGATGGAGCAGGCCAAGCAGCTTGCAGAGGACTGGAAGAAGATGATTGATAAACCTGGGAGTTGTGGGGACCTTGGCATGTTGGCCTCATGGGCCCTCCTTTACTTCCTCATTTCTTACAACATTGTATCAGAGTTTGATGTTGATGAGATCATCCGTCTCTTTGGCACCGTCCCACGCAAATATCAGAAGAAGAATTGCATGTGGCTCTGTAAGGGTCTTGGTCTTGACAGTAGGATCACAGGTAAGAGCAATTTTTTCTCCATTCTGAATTGTAACGAGTCATTTAAATGTCACTAAATTTCATTCCCACCACTGAACACTGAATAGTGAACATTTGCACTATACATAATTCTGCTGTCCTTTAGGATAACCCATCAATACAGAATCTTCACCCAGTATCAAAGGGCTACCTACATTAGATGCAAGTGAACAGTACTTTAATCGATGTATCTTCACCCAGTATCAAAGGGCTACCTACAATATATGAAAGTGACCAGTACTTTAATCTTATATAGGAATTAAATGGTTGCCAATCTGGGGCATGGTAGACTTGAGAATGAAGACTCGGTTGTTAAATCACTTGCTCCATTTGCGTATGCTGTTAGGCAGTGGTGGAGCTTGAACATCATGATTCAAGAGGGGGTTATCTGTAGACTTTACAGATGGAATGTCTCAACATCAACATTGAAAACCTGAGATTTGCTTCAAAAGTGATGAGTTAGAGAGGGCTAAACTAGTGATCTTTTAGTATAATATGTAGTATAAGCTAACTGTAGTATCCTCTATCTTGTAGGAACTTTAGACATTCATTTGTACGAGTGTTATCCCATTTGTGGTGCAAGATCTGTGGTTGACATTTTACCTGTCCTCATCTCTTTGCAGACCTAATTGATTATTTGATCAGAAATGGACAACATTTAAGTGTCGTACAAATAACACGTGTTCTTAATTTGGTGGACAAATATCCATTGCTTTTTCTTCTGGAGGGATACGTTGAAAATGCAAAATGGACTGCCCTGGAATTGCTTAGCAAGAATGCATCACACAAGTCTCTGGTATGCACTACTACAAGAAAACAATTACTTCAACTGTTGATTGTTGTTAGAGAAAAGCGATCATTTGCCCCACAGTTGAGGTGCCTTTGCTCATTTGCCATTATGAAGAATGCAATAGCCCAGATACCCCTAAGTTGACATGCCAATTGATCATGCCCTTTTGGACAATGTTGTCCCCGTCTTCTTTCCATTCTTCCGCTTTTTAACTTACAAAAAGTCAGAACTTGTGAACTCGTCCTATTCGTGTGGCTTGCAAGATATACATAATTTCTTTCTTCACCAGTTATACTTTTTTTTGTTATTATTGATAAAATGGTGTTGAATCTACTTGTGGACAGAATCCAGCCATATCAAAGGAGGTTGAGAATCTATGGACTGCGCATACTATTGCTAAACAGCAACTCCCTCATTCTAGCCAATGGAGTGTTATCTTGGCAGAAATTAAGAACTTGTTAGCTGAATATACAAAGAACCGTAGATTAAATGCCTCGACCTCAAATGCACAGCAGCAGCAGCAACAGAAACAAAAGCCTAATGACAAGCAGCAGAAGCAAAAGCAGAAAAACAAGAAGCGCAAGAAAGAGCAGCAGCAACATGAGGGACAAGGTAGCCAGCTGCAGGGGAAACACAGAAAGCTGCAAGGGAAGCAGGAACAGCAACAAACCAAGCCACAAGAGAAGCAGCAACAGCAACAACAACAACAACATAAGCTGCAGGAGAGCAAGGGGCAACAGCAACATAAGCAACAAGAGAATAAGGGGCAACAACAACATAACCCGCAAGAGAAGCAGCAGAAGCAACAACAACAACATGAGCCACAACAGAGGCAGCAGCAACATTTACACTTGACAAGGCAATGTATCACCAAGCTAGCAACACCGGTTGTTCCTGCCCCAGGTGTTCTGCCACCTGTGGTTCCGAACATGGCACAGATTGGTCCCTTTGGGCATCCACCAGTTCACAGTTATTCTGCTCAACCAGGTTTGCCGGGGATCCAAGTTGGGCCATTCACAGCGAATGCTGGAGCTCCTCAATATAATCCTTCCCAGCAAAATCCCTTCTATCGACATCCATCGTTCTACCCTAGATAGCACTTGCTGCGGTACGTTCTTGAGTAAACTACAGGTGAGACATCGGAGTTGAAAACTTACCTGACATTTACTTAAATATGCAGCTGTTGTTAATGCATTTGTGTTTTTGACAATCATGAATAGCCCCATGTTGTCCTGTGATATTTATTTCTGCTACATGTATATACGGTTTTGTTCATGTGAGGTGCAGCTTGTCTTTTTTTATTTATAGTTCTTGTCACTTGCTTTGCTGGAATAGCCAGCTTGTCATAAAACTAATTTTTGTAAAGTGGGCTTATGCATGCATGTATATATCATGTAAAGGACCGTAAGGGTGGAAATTTGAGAATGTATGCAGGCAGAGCTAGAAGAGACATGCTTGATCATTCCTCTTAACTGTTGATGTTGAATGTGTAGTTTGGCACATGCATACGCACATAGCAAGAGCATGGGAGAGCTAAGGATGCTGTAGTGTACATGAGAGATTCCACGCAAAGGGAGTTTGTGACTGAAGAGTTAAGTTATTACTGGCTCTCAGTTTTCATGTGTTTTGACGTGTGTACTGTGAATAGAATGTGTGTTAAGACCTGGGAGTTGAACAGACCTTCCACTCGTGAAGTCGTGAAAGAGTGGTTCTGCCGCTATTGTGTCTCTTCGAGCTGTCACCTACTTTTCATGTATGTGTATAAGGCAGCTGCTTATATTTCTTTCAAACATCAGTAAAATGTTGTAACCTTCGATCTATATACTCCTATTTGAGGGCCTCTTTGATCGCAGATTTCAAATATATAGGAATAGAAAAAACGTAGAAATTAGATATTATGGCATGTTGAATTTTACATGAATGAAAAAGAATGAATAAATAATAGCAGTTGCTTGGTTGCATCACGTATGAATTTCCTTGGATGATTAGTTGTTTGTCATGGATGTTACGGAAACAAAGGAAAATTTTCATGAGATTTGACTCAATGGAAATTTTTTCTTGTATGAAATTTCTTAGAATCAAGGAGGCACCTAGCTCCCTCCGTGCTTTTTGGATGTTGTTTTAGAATGTGCGCCGTAAAACTTTAGTTGCTAATATACACATAAGTATTTAGATTAGCAATGTGCAATTGTTATCACTAGATTTTTCCTACCAGAAACATTTTCATCTCATTACATTTTTAGTATTTTGTACTAAAATATATAACTACAAAAAGCGAGGGTAAACGTATATTGGAGGCTGTGTTGAGTTGATATTCGAAACGGAAGTATCTACAGGAGAGAGGATTCAGATTCCCTGGAGTTGCGTCAAACTCTGCCGGGTGAATTTCAGTTGATCTAGAGACTAGATTTAACCACGTCAGTGCTTCTTCATCCCTTGCAGTCCTCGGACTTTTTTTTTATAAATATTATTTTTTAAATCAAAAATTCGAGATCTATACGTCCAGTGTTGGAATTTCAAAAATATTACCCTGTCGGCTAACCGGCGACCGACTGGGGGCCAGTCGGCCAAGGTGGACCGACTGGGGGCCTGTCGGCCAACCGTGGACCGACTGGAGCCCTGTCGTTCCCCCCCTCCCCCGGACGACTGCGCGCTAAAAGAGCGACGGGACGCGCCGGGCCCCACTTGTCGCCACCTGTCGTCCGACGGTTGGCCGACAACCCCCCAGTCGTCCAACGGTCGGACGACAGGGCTCTTATTCCCGCCCGTGACTACCTCCACCTTCCTATATCGCCTCCAGCACCCACCCCCCACGTTATTCCACCCCATTTGCTCCATCGTGCGCAGCAGCCATTCCAGAGAGGAAAGGGGAGAGGAGAAGAGGAAGAAAGGGAGAAAGAAGAGAGGAGAGGAAGAAGGGGAGAAAAGAGGGAGAGGAGGTGAGCCCGCGGGAGAGAAGAGGAGGTGAGCTCGCGGGAGAGAAGACGAGGTGAGCTCGCGGGAGAAGAGATCTCTACATCCACGGTAAAAATTTTAAACAAGTTTAGTATAATTATTAGTATGATTATCATAGGTTTAGGGTTGTAAATATAAATTATTATGGTTGTACTTCTTGTCATAGTTTAATTAGGATGTTTTGTACTTGTTTAGTATGATTAGTATGGTTATGTAAGTATAAAAAAGTTGGTAAGATTATTAGGGTTATGTACATATTTAATTAGGATGTTTTGAACACGTTTAAATTTATAGTTTAGTTAGGTCTCGTTGAATAGAATAAGTAGAATTGATTAGACGTCAGCAAAATGAGATCTCGTTAATTTAGGTCGAACTAATTAATAATTATGAGACATTTAGAATGTTGTTGTTTAGTTAGGTTAATTACTACGTGTTTGTGCTGGCCGTTGCATTCGATCGTGCTAAAAGTTCTATCCCGATTTGTCGGTCGATAACCCTGGTGTGTTCCGGATCACCCTTGTACACGCAGTACGCGTGTACTCGACCTATATTTAGCACGAAAGAATTTAGCGGTCGCGCGATGTAATATAACTACATGTTTTACTTAGTACGTGACGAAGATATCAATTTATCTTACGGCAGGTATGTCGGAGTTAGTAAATATAACGGAGATGTAGAATGTTGTTGTTTAGTTAGGTTAATTACTACGTGTTTGTGTTGGCCGTTACATTCGATCGTGCTAAAATTTCTATCCCGATTTGTCGGTCGATAACTCTAGTGTGTTCCGGATCACCCTTGTACACACAGTACGCGTATACTCAACCTACATTTAGCACGAAAGAATTTAGCGGTCACGTGACGTAATATAACTACATGTTTTACTTAGTACGTGACGAAGATATCAATTTATCTTACGGCAGATATGTCGGAGTTAGTAAATATGACGGAGACGTAGAATATTACTATGTAGTTAGGTTAATTATTACCTGTTCGTGCTGACCGTTACATTCGATCGTGCTAAAAGTTATATCCCGATTTGTCAGTCGATAACCCTGGTGTGTTCCGGATCACCCTTGTACACACAGTATGCATGTACTCGACCTACATTTAGCACGAAAGAATTTAGCGATCGTGCGATGTAATAGAACTGCATGTCTTACTAAGTATGTGACGAAGATATAAATTTATGTTACGGCAGGTATGTCGGAGGTAGTAAATATGACGGTGTACTATGGTCCTGGGATTGTTCGTTCAAATCATAGTGGGGTTGATCTTAGTGAATTCAGCCATGTTGATTTGCCTATATCCGATCCGGAGAGGCTGAACTTTAAGGAAGCCAATCATTGGCTTACACGTACCTTCTCGATGGATCCTGCAGTATATGGTGTGACCATTCAAGCAGTGTTTACCAAGTCTTGCACTGATATTAAATGAAACTTGTTGCCAATCGAGAGTACCAGAGACTGGAGATCGTGGATGCGGGTTTGCAATGCTAGAAAAAGTCCTCCGGTCGCACTAGTGCAAGCCATCCTGAAGGGTGCCGGGTCAGAAGGCGGTGGGTATGAAGCGGAGCAGAACAATCCAGAACCACAGGTGGACGAGGTAGTTCACTCCGCTTGGCAAGGTGGGCAGAGCAGTAAACCGGCAGAAATAGGTCCCACGGGGCAGGCGGATAAAGAAGAGGATTTCGAGTCCATGCAGGAGCTAATGGAACAGGAAGATGAAGATAGATTGGCTGAAGATGTTGACGAAGATAACATTCATGCGTCCCTGATTCCGAGTGCATGGAAGCAGGAACTTCTTGGTGGTATGACTGTGAATGATGGCCACGATTTTGGTTGGGAATATAACAAGAACCAGATCCAAATTGATTCGATGTATGCTACCAAGAAAGAATTGAAACATGCCGTCACGCAATGGGCTATGTCCACGCAGAGGTTTTCAGGACTGACATATCTTCCTCAAATAATTTAACCTTAACATGTACGTCTAATGGCTGTGAAAGTAAGGTGCACACCCATGTGCCCAAGTATGAAGTGAATTGGGTCGTGACCAACGTCGTGCCGCACACTTGCGTCAGAAGCAATGTCCTAGCACGCCACCCCAATCTGACATCCACTCTCATCGCAGAACTGATGTACAGCGAGATAGTGGAGAAGAAAGACATGGAAGCAAAGCACATACAAGTTGCAGTAAAGAACAGGTACAAGTATGAAATCTCATATGGACAGGCTTGGAGGGCTAAGCAGAAGGCCATGGAGATGCGCTTCGGCACTTTCTATGACTCGTATGACAACCTGTCCCCGTCTGCTTTATACACTCGTCCTCCGGAACTCAGGGACACATGTTGACATACAGCACTCGGTGAACCCGCACTTTCCAGGCTATAAAGTGTTGAACCGAGCTTTCTTCTCTTTCGGTGCATGCATTGAAGCTTTCAGGCATTGTTATCTAGTGCTGTGCGTGGATGGGACATTTCTGACAGGCAAGTACAAGGGGCAGATCCTGACGGCGATTGGTGTGGACGGCAACAATCAGATCCTACCATTGGCGATGGCGTTCGTTGAGGGTGAGAACTTCTCGAGTTGGTTATGGTTCTTCAGGCAGCTTAAACATGGAGTAGTGAAGAATCGGGAGAACGTCTGTGTTATTCACGACAGGCACCCTGGCATACTGAAAGCCGTGAAGACACTGCAGGAACCAACGGCTGACGAAGATCAACCTTGGTCGGACCTGCAAAGTCGTTGGTGCATGCGCCATCTAGGGGCTAATTTTTTTATCCAGTTTAGGAACAAGCGCCTGATGAATCTGTTTAAGAGGCTGTGCAAGCAAAACCAGGAGAAGAAGTACAAAATCTTCTGGCAGAAGCTCGATGACTTTACTAAGAGCGAGATCATTGATCGCAAGAAAAAAAATCTGGTACTTAGCCCGGAAGAAGAGCCACGGGAGCTTTGCGCTATTCCAGCAGTTGACCCTCCTGGTACGAGGAGGAGGAAGGCCAAACAAATAAAGAGTTTCTCTCAGTGGATAGAGAAAGAGCCGCCTGAGAAGTGGTGTTTGCTTCATGACACTCATGGCGCTAGGTACGGCATCATGACGACCAACCTTACGGAGGTGTACAACTTTGTGCTTAGAGGGCAGCGGGGTTTACCTCTAACTGCTATCGTGGAGGGTGCGATGCATGGCACCGTGAGGTACTTTCAAGAGAGGTACAGAAATGCTGCACTCCATATGAACAATTTTCCTGCGACCCCGTACTGTGCGAAGGTCATGAAGTACATGCAGGATAAGATTCAAAAGGGATTAGGGCACACAGTCTATAGCATTGAGAATCTAGAAAGGAGGTACGAGATACGTCTGAGGGATAAATCTGGTTTTGGGGCTGCGAACGAGACGAAGACGCATGAGGTTATAATTGGAATGGAAGGCACGCCCACTTGCAAGTGCACATGCAACAAACCGAAGCTGCTACACCTGCCTTGCTCTCATGTGCTGGCTGCATGTGGCCAAATAGGGATGGAGTCAATCTCGTTCGTGTCACCGTACTATCTGAAGCAGTCTGTGCTCCATACTTGGAGTGGCGAGATAAGTGGATTCCGTGCGGTTGGCAACTTCAACAAGGTAGACGAGGCTCAAAGGGAATACATCCCAGATTTAAGACTACTCCGGGTAAGACGAGGTCGACGACAAGTTCGTCGTATTCGTAACGACATGGACCAATCGGAGGCTGGTGGTCCAACTAGACAGTGCCTGCATTGCTCAAGGTATGGGCATGGAATGAAATACTGTCCCGAGTTACAGAAACAAGGCCAAGGGGATACTGCACGTGGCGCCAGCACATCGGCGCCTGGAAGCGCAGCAGGAGAACGTTGAAATGCTATTTAAGAATTTGTACTTTCAACTTAGTTTGTTCGTATTCCTGTAAGTTTGTAATTCCTGTAAGTTCCCTGTATCCCTCCATGTTTTCCTATAAGTTTGTATTTCATGTAAGTTTGTAATTCCTGTAAGAATCCTTAAGTTTGGAAGTTTGTAACTCATGTAAGTTTTCATAACATGGTATCCCTTCGTGCGAATCCAGAAGTTTATATTTGTATGATTTCATAAGTTTATATTTGTACGAAATCCATTATTACCGCAGGTATGGCCACGTATCGTCTTCTGGACCCGACGGTTGACATACGACACGGGGGAGGCTACTGGAGGAGGGCGAAAAGCTCCCTGTTCTCATCACTCGCACGCCTCAGGAGGATTGGATGATACACCCAGACTGGGTTGACAGGTGGGTCTCGTAGTTACGTACATTCTTCGAACTAATCTTTATTATATAACTTGACGCTAATTTTATTGTTCTGTACTTGTTCCGCAGGTTGGCTTGGGCGGGTCTCCTACCGCTGGCACGGATGGTTGAGGCTACTGCGGCAGAGTGGAGGCTCATGCCGCCAGATGACGATGATGACAAGCCAAGAGAGCAGTACAATGAGCAGTCTCGTCGTTTTTGTTACGACCGGTCACTGATCACCTGTTTAGTGGATCGTTGGAGGCCTGAGACCCACACACTACACTTTCCTTGGGGAGAGATGGCGCCTACTCTCCAGGACGTCTCGTTCTTGCTGGGCCTACCGTTGGCTGGAGACGCAGTTGGACCGTTGGAGCCTCCAGTAGGTTGGCACGAGGACATAGTGTTTCCATTTCGCAGGTGTTGCCCAGGGGGTCGGGCCGTTGGTCCGAGATACAAACGGGCCTATGTGGCGGTGGTTGCGCAACTTTCAGGTAACTCCGCTTGCCTTTATGATTCATTGCGAACCTACTTTTAAAATTTTATTACCTTTCTGATGGCATTTTTTCCATGTAGATCGGCGCGCTAGGTTACCCCGGTGTCGCGCTTACGGAGCCGCAGGTTGACCGTTGTCTAGAGGCGTACATCTTGTGGCTCTTCGACAAGGTGATGTTCACGTCCAATCACGCGAACACTGTGGACGCTCGCTACATCGGAATAGCGCGGGAGATCGCGGATGCACGTTGCCGCGAGGACATAGTTCAGAGGAGTTGGGGTTCAGCCGTCCTGGCCGCCACTTTGAGAGCCATGTGTAATGCTTGCAGCAGGCGCACGGAGAAGTCAGCGGTACTGGGTTGCCCACTTTTGTTGCAGCTTTGGTCGTACGAGCGTTTCCCGATCAGACGGCCAGACGTGCAGTTCGACGTACCGTACGACGATAGGGAGTACCACGGGGACCTCATCGACATGCCTACTTTTGGGACACTCTGGACACGGAGACGGGTTAGTTATGTACTAAATATGGTTTCCAAGAAAAATACTTCATGTCTTTCAGTCTTATTAATTATTTTCATTCCCGACAGGTACGATATGCTAGCGAACAGGTCAGGAACTGCTACCCAGCCTTCACATCGCAGTTTGATACGTTGCACCCTAGTCAGGTTATCTGGGAGCTGTACAGTGCCGAGGCGTTGACGCGACGAGCGCCTGGCGGGATTTCAGCCTTGTGTATCAGAGACCTGGACTACTGGATGACGAAGGCTGCCGTAGTGTTCGACGTCACTGTGGAGATAACCGCTGTGCACCGAGTGATGCGTCAATTCGGCAAACGCCAGTTGTGTCCTCCCCCAGCACCGCCCACGCTTCAGCCTCACATCCACAAGTAAGAGCATACAAGATGGTTGTCATGTTTTATTGCCACATAATAGTACTGTAATATGTTTTGCTCACTTTCGTACGAATACTCATGAAATGTAGGTACAGCCGCAAAGGTGGAAACAAGACGGCAACAACTTGGGCACGAAACCTTGCGCCGTTTGTCGAACGGTGGATGACGGCAAGCGCAGATCTCTGGCATGAGGACACGGCCTTCGACCCAGCAGAGTACGATGCGTACCTCTGGTGGTACCGGTCCGAGATGAGGTTGTTCTACGTACCGCGTGCCGACCCAGATGAGATGCAGCACGGCTGCACGTCGGATCACTACCCGGCTGCTTCTGTTGTTGGCGTCAGGCACCACGCGGTAAGTGTCACGATTTTCATTGTTTCGCATTTGCAGAAGTACTGAGCAACTAATAATAATCCTTTCGCATTTGCAAGCGCAGATGATGCTTGAGGCTCAAGAGGAGGTTGCCGCACTTCTGAACCGACTTGACATGGGGATTGAGATCAGTCCATCTAATAATCGATCCGCGTGGCAACGTCTCAACGGCAAGCTTCGAAGATCTACGAGACTTTGACCTGTGCGCATGCTTCAGACGTCGCGACTGCACGGTCTAGCCATCATGCACACCGTCCCCCACGGCACTCCTCGTCGTCGTGGCAGCCGCAGCCGCAGCCGCAAGTCCAGCCACGTCCTCCTCTCCCGACGCAGGCGGGAGCCTCGTCGTGGCATCACCACCAACAGTCGTCACCCCAGCCTACACCACCTCTCCCGACGCAGGCTGATGGCTCGTCGTGGCATCACCACCCACAGTCGTCACCCCAGCCTACACCACCTCTCCCGACACAGGCGGGTGGCTCGTCGTGGCATTAGCAGCCACACTCGACACCACAGCCAGCACCACCTCTCCCGACGCAGGCGGGTGGCTCGTCGTGGCATCAGCAGCCATACTCGACACCCCAGCCAGCACCACCTCTCCCGACGCAGGCGGGTGGCTCGTCGTGGTATCACCAGCCACAGTGGACATCCCAGCCAGCACCACCTTTCCCGACGCAGGCGGGTGGCTCATACTGGTACAATCCGCAGTCTGTGATGGTCCACGCTACAGGTAAAACCATATTACTAATATGGTATTAGTATTTTCTTGGATTATATTACTAAAAACGATTGTATACTGTAGGTGACACGGTTCCCATTTTGGCGTTTACGGGTTCACCAGATACTTCTGAGTACAACGACATGTGGAACCAAGCGGACGGTTCAGGGGTTGTTCCTCACTTCCCGGCGTTTCAGACTCCACCACCACCAGCCACGCAGGTCACACAGTCGCTGCCTCGTCAGCCGGATGAGCTGATTTACGGCAGGGGTCACCGTCAGCCACAGCCGACACAGCCCTTGATACTGTCCGGCCCTCGCAAGAGACCACGTCGTCGTACTCGTAGAGCCGCCGCACCCGCCGCACCACAGGGAGGCCCGGGAGGACCTGACCAGGGCAGACGAGCAGGACTAGTTTTTTTTGCCGTACATTCGCACCATTTCCTTTTGTATTTTGACTATCTTTAGTTCTACTGAATTGCATGGAACACTTTGTTTATTTCTTTGAAATCTAGAGTTCGAAACATCGTCAGCACTGCACATGGCGTGACAACACGGTACGATAACATTCGCATACAGCCGAACAACCTAACAGAACATTGAAATAACTACTCAGGGCCTCTCGGATATTTTTCCTTCCTCATACGACGAGCGTGAGCTTCCTCTCCTTCTTCCTTCGCGCGACGCGCCATCTCGCGCTTCCTCGCCCTTTCGGCCTCACGTGCCTCCGCAGCTCGACGTTCCGCCTCCTCCTTTTCTTTGCGTTGCATCTCCTGCCAACGCTTTCTCTTCTCCTCCTCCTCTGCCTCGTGCATGCGTTGCAGAAGCCGATCTCGACTACAGTTCACCTTCCACATGAGTTCTTCCTCTGCCTCTTTCGATTGGGTATTGTCCAGCCACTGTATGTAGTCACATATAGTAGGTGGAGACTGCAAAGCAAATGACTGTTACCATAGTATTGCACGTGTTACAAATGCGGGTATGTGCGAGTTTTACCCTTTCACGCCGTCTGAACATGCCAAACTTCGGTGGCTCTTCGTCGTAGTTAGCACACATGAAGAACCTTCTTCCGTACGTGTACGAGAACTCTTGCGACTTCATCAGTCTGCACGGATCTTGGCACCAGCAAAGGGGAACTTCGACACCCGTGGGCACGTCGGCATACATCTTCTCCTTCGGCATCTCGTCAGCACCAGATGAAGCCATTCCTACCATTTTGCAATACGATTATAGTTACTATTTCTACGAAACTAAAAAAATAACGCAACTATTTACCTCACACGCGCCCCGCTGCCGAGATCCCTCTTCCGTTTGACCTCCTGAACTCTAATTTCCCTTCTCTCTCTCTTGCCACTTCCGAGAGCTTCTTTCTTCTCACCTCACTCCCAAACCTTAATCCCTCTACTCTCTATCGATTTTTGAATTTCTCATGAATCGGTGGGACGCAGAGACAGGTGAGGGATGAATAAATAGAGAGCGCTGCGCTTGATGCACTGGACGTGTTCACGGGCGAGGAGAGGCCAAAAGGGCCGCTGGAGGGGACTGGACGCGACCTAAAGCCGAAAAGGCCGACAAAAGGGGGTGCTGGAGGGGGCCAGAAGGGAAAGAGAGCCCTGTCGTCCGACCGTTGGACGACTGGGGGTGTTGTCGGCCAACCGTCGGACGACAGGTGGCGACAAGGGTGGCCCGATGCGTCCCGTCACTCTTTCGGTACGCAGTCATTCGAGGGGGGACGAAAGGGCTCCAGTCGGTCCACGGTTGGCCGACAGGCCCCCAGTCGGTCGCCGGTTGGCCGACAGGGTAATATTTTTGAAATTTCCTACACTGGACGTATAGATCTCGAATTTTTGATTTAAAAAATAATATTTATAAAAAAATCCTCCCTTCACCGTTTCTTCCCTAATTCGTCACAAGAACAAGGCGCTGCTGCTAAGAACTTTCTTTGGTGTGATGCCGATAAGAACTTAATAAATCGACGATTCAAAAGAGAGAAAACAAAACTTACAAAATCGATGAACCACTCCAGCGCTTCCAACAATTTGAATTAAATAGTTGACCACTACTGTAAATATGCCTATTACAGTAAGGGTCTGTGATGAGACCATATCACTAACAATTCACAATAAGAACTGTTCACGATATGGTGATATTCTAGGCGGTTTCGTGCCTAGAACCGTTTACGATATGACCTCATCATAGGCAATTTTGGCTACATAACCACTTGTGATGGTGTTATATAGGATTTATTTATTTATTTATTGGCTAGCCTCAAGATATACTAGGCGCGCCCTCTGAAAGAACAAAATAGCAGCACATACATATACATATCACATTCAATCACAAGAAATATAACCATCACATATTAACTCAATTCACAACAAATCATTCATGTTTGAACCCTAAACCCTTGTTGGTTTACAAAAATCACTTACATTTTCAAATTGTAACATCCTCATTTTACTAATATATGTAATACACGTTGATGTGCATCTTTAACATTTTATGACATCATTTGTATTAATACAAAACTAAGGGAAATTTAAAAGAGAGTAAAGCAATTTTCACATGAAATTATGAAAATCAAAAAAAAAGCCTTAAATACAAATAATTGCCAGATCAAAGATCCATTAAGTGGAGAGATTTTTCAGTGTTGGAATCCCTTCAAAATTTATATATAAGCTCAACATGATATTTTTGGCGCCGTGGTTCGTGTACGGGAGACGCCGTGATCATCATTGGACCGAATCTCGACCAACAACCCCCTTTTGGATCGCGACTGCCACCATCGCCCTTATCCTCGATTGACCACACGGTTAAACTCATCATACTCTCCTCTTCCTTACCACGCAAATCTCAGCCTCCCTCTCGTCCTTGTTTACTTAGAATGCAAGCGACGTCCAGAGCACCACCGTGAGCACCTTGACGTCGACGACGTGGCCATTGACCTCCCTGCCATGCACCACGTTGCCAAGGAGAATCACCATCGTCCATAACCTCTTTCCACCAAAGGACACGTCCTGAAGCGCATGGAGTCGCCAGATTCATCGTCGTCTTCTTCCTCTCCGGCAGATCTCCGTAGCCACACACGTCCAGCTTCTCCAGCGAGCTCCCGCTGTTTTCCTCCGGTTCCATCTCTCTCTAGTGTCGCCCTAACCTTCCAACCTCTCTTGGTTGAAGCTCGGAACGCTGGAAGCCTCACCACTGTAGAGCCCTTGCTCTGACGTCCGCTGTCGCCATCGCAGTCACCATTCCCGAGCTCGTACGATCACTCTGAGCCCTCTGTCGAGCTTCTGGTGAGCTCCCACGCCTTTTGCGCTCTCTTTTGAGCACGAGTGAATCCTCGGCGGGCCTTACCGATGAGCATTGCTATATGCCTATCTGCCTCGGATCACCACCGGTTATGCTCCGACGACCCTAGGGCCCCGCACTACCGTGGTTGCACGTGGTGCGGTCCCAGGAACCGAAGCGTGCACATATTGGTATTGGAACCTACCATAGCACGACCGCGTACCTCGATGGTGTGCGCGTGCAAGTTCGCTGGCATTCAACCACCGACCGAGTCACTAACTGGCAGGACCCAGTGATTAGAATGACTAAACCTTAATCTTTAGGGTTTAAACCCTAATGGGTCACTAACATGCGGGGTTAGTTTGTTAAATAATTTGAATCACTGACATGTGGGAAAAACGCCGCATTTGGCCCCCGGTCGAGTGCCAATGCCGGATTTGGCCCCCGGCCGGGGGCAAAGCCCGATTTGGCGCCGCGACGAACCGGGCACCCGACGCGTGGCTCGCTCGCGGCCTGGACCTGCGACAGCCCAAGAACCGCAGCCCGGGACCGTATGTACAAGGAGGCAGATCCTCACGGCGATTGTTGTGGACGGCAATAATCAGATCCTACCATTGGCGATAGTGTTTGTTGAGGGTGAGAACTTCTCGAGCTGGTTATGGTTCTTCAGGTAGGTTAAACATGGAGTAGTGAAGAATCGAGAGAACGTATGTGTTATTCACGATAGGCACCCTGGCATACTGAAAGCCGTGAAGACACTGCAGGAACCAACGGCGGATGAAGATCAACCTTGGCCAGACCTGCAAAGGCATTGGTGCATGCGCCATCTAGGGACTAATTTCTTCAGCCAGTTCAGAAATAAGCGCCTCATGAATCTGTTCAAGAGGTTGTCCAAGTAGAATCAGGAGAAGAAGTACAAAACTTTGTGGGTGAAGCTCGATGACTTTACTAAGAGCGAGATCAATGATAGCAAGAAAAAAATTTGGAACTTAGCCCGGAAGAAGGAGCCACGGGAGCTCTGCGCAATTCCAGCAATTGACCCTCCTGGTATGAGGAGGAGGAAGGGGAAACAAATAAAGAGTTTCTTTCAATGGATAGAGAAAGAACCGGCTGAGAAGTGGTCTTTGCTTCATGACACTCATGACGCTAGGTACGGCATCATGACGACAAACCTTGCGGAGGTGTACAACTTTGTGCTTAGAGGTTAGGGGGGTTTACCTCTAACTGCTATCGTGGAGGGTGCGATGTATAGCACCGTGAGGTACTTTCAAGAGAGGTACAAAAATGCTGCACTGCATATGAACAATTTTCCTATGACCCCGTACTGTGCAAAGGTCATGAAGTACATGGAGGATAAGATTCAAAAGGGATTGGGGCACACAGTCTACAACATTGGGAATCTAGAAAGGAGGTACGAGATACGTCTGAGGGATAAATCTAGTTTTGGGGCTGCGAACGAGACGAAGACGCATGAGGTTATAATTGGAATGGAAAGCACGCCCACTTGCAGGTGCACATGCAACGAACCGAAGCTGCTACACTTGCCTTGCTCTCATGTGCTGGCTGCATGTGGCCAAATAGGGATGGAGTCAATCTCGTTCGTGTCATAATATTATCTGAAGCAGTCTGTGCTCCATACTTGGAGCGGAGAGATAAGTGAATTCCGTGCGGTTGGCAACTTCAACAAGGTAAATGAGGCTCAAAGGGAATACATCCCAGATTTAAGTCTACTCCGGGTAAGATGAGGTCGACGGCAGGTACGTCGTATTTGTAACGACATGGACCAGTTGGAGGCTGATTGTCCAACTAGACAGTGCATGCATTGCTCTAAGTATGGGCATAGAAAAAATATTGTCCTGACTTACAAAAACAAGCCCAAGGGGATACTTCTGGTGGCGCTACCACATCGGCTCGTGGAAGCGCAGCAGGAGAACGTTGAAATGCTATTTAAGAATTTGTACTTTCAAATTAGTTTATTCCGTACAACTTAGTTTTCATTTGGTGTTGTGTTGAATTAAAATTGTGTTTGTATTCCTGTAAGTTTGTATTTCCTATAAGTTCGTATTTCCTGTAAGAATCCTTAAGTTTGTAATTCCGGTGTTTCCATAAATTTGTATCCCTTCGTGTGATTCCGTAAGTTTATATTTGTATGAATCCATAAGTTTCTATTTGCATAAATCCATTATTACCGCAGGTATGGCCACGTATCATCTTCTGGACCATACGGTTGACATACAACACCAAGGGAGGCTACTGGAGGAGGGCCAAAAGCTCCCTGTGCTCATCACTCGCACGCCTCAGGAGGATTGGATGATACACCCAGACTGAGTTGACAGGTGGGTCTCGTTGTTATGTACATTGTGCGAACTAATCTGTATTATATAACTTCACGCTAATTTTATTGTTATGTACTTGATTCATAGGTTGGCTTTGGTGGGTCTCCTACCCCTGGCACGGATGGTTGAGGCTACTGTGGGAGAGTGGAGGCTCATGCCGCAAGATGACTATGATGCGGAGCCACGAGAGCAGTACAATGAGTAGTCTCGTCGTTTTTGTTACGACCGGTCACTGATTACCTGCTTAGTGGACCGTTGGAGGTCTGAAACCCACGCACTACACTTTTCTTGGGGAGAGATGGCGCCTACTCTCCAAGACGTCTTGTTCTTGTTGGGCTTACCGTTGGCTGGAGCCGCAGTTGGACCGTTGGAGCCTCTAGTAGGTTGACACGAGGACATAGTGTTCCGTTTCGCTGGTATTGTTCAGGGGGTTGGGGATTTGGTTCGAGATGCAAACGGGCCTATGTGGCGGTGGTTGCGCAACTTTCAGGTAACTCCGCTTGCCTTTATTATTCATTGCAAACTTACATCCACAGGTAAGAGCATGTAAGGTTTTATTATCACATAATAGTATTGTAATACATTTTGCTCACTTTCTATGAATAATCATGAAATGTAGGTATAGCCGCAAGGGTGGAAACAAGACGGCAACCACTTGGGCACAAAACTTGGCGCCGTTTGTTGAACGGTGGACAACAGCAAGCGTAGATCTCTGGCACGAGGACACGCCGTTCGACCCAGCCGAGTACGAGGCATACCTCCAGTGGTACCGGTCCGGTACGAGGTTGTTCTACGTACCGCGTGCCGACCCAGATGAGATGCAGCAGGCCCGCACGTTGGATCACTACCCCGCTGCTTCAGTTGTTGGCGTCAGGCACCACGCGTAAGTACTATGATTTCCATTGTTTGCTATCAAATTTCAAAAACATAAACAATGAACCAGAGATAATTCTTTTCGCATTTGCAGGCGCAGATGATGCTTGAGGCTCAGGAGGAGGTTGCCGCACTTATTAACCGACTTGACATGGGGATTCAGATGAGTTCATCCGATCATCGATCCGCGTGGGAGCGTCTCAATGGCAAGCTCCAGAAGATCTTCGAGACTTTGACCTGTACGCGCGCTTCAGACGTCGAGGCTGCACGGTCTAGTTGCCATGCACACCATCCCCCACGGCACTCCTCGTCATTGTGGCAGCAGTAGTCACAGCCTGGCTCGTCCTGGCAGCATCAACTGTAGCCGTAAGTCCAACCACCTCCTCCTCTCCCAACGTAGGCGGGTGACTCGTCGTAGCATCACCAGCCACAGTCGACAGCCCAGCCAGCACCACCTCTCCTGATGCAGGCGGGTGGCTTGTCACGGCATCACCAGCCACAGTCGACATCCCAGCTAGCACCAGCTTTCCCGACGCAGGCGGGTGGCTCGTACTGGTACAGTCCCCAGTCTGTGATGGTCCACACTACAGGAATAGCCATATTACTAATATGCGCTTATTTTTTTGTTGGATTATATTACTAAATACAATTGTTTACTACAGGTGACACGGTTCCCGTTTTGGCGTTTATGGGTTCACCAGATACTGTTGACTAAAGCGACCTATGAAACCAAGCGGACACTTTAGGGGTTGTTCCTCACTTCCCGGTGTTTTAGACTCCACCACCACCACCCACGCAGGTCACACAGTCGCTGCCTCGTCAGCCGGACGAGCCGATTTACAGCAGGGGTCACCATCACCCACAGCCAGCACATCCCTTGACACTTTGTAATACCCATTTCCTACGATTAGGATTTTGCATTTCATCTCGCATTCATGCCATCATCCCTGCATCCACCTTGCATAAACTCAAATGTGCAAAAATTACATTTTATAGAATACATACATATCTCATCCTCGGTGGTTAGTTTAGCAAACACCAATCAACTTATTTGGTTTAGAAAACATCAACATTAGCAATAGTAGGTGGATAAGGTTAGTGCTTCCTAGCTAGGAACAACCCACCATTATCCTTCGTCCAAACTCATCCACGAATATCATGTATTGCTAACTCAATTTAGGGGTTAGAAATCAAATTAAAAAAGGGCTGAATTGTAATTAAATGGTTAGGCATTATTCCTGTAGATGAAAAGTCATCAAAATTTACAAATGGCCATGAATATGGGTATTCTAACCACACATAAATTTTTGGAATTTTTGGAATAATTTATGACCTAGCTACAGTTCCAAACCAATTTTTAGGTCAAAATTGAGTTTGAATTTAAAATTGGGTCAAAACAGTTTCAAATGGCCTCAAAATTTTATAGTAGATTCTATATACTATTTTGAAAGTTGTGTAAAAATTTCAAAATATTTGGAGCTAATTTGAATGCTCAAATCAATTAAAAAATAGCCCTGTTGTTTGAAAAAGGGAAAAACAAAAATAAAAAGAAAAAGAAAAGCATTTCGGGCCGAGGCCTGATGGGCTGCATTCGGCCAGCCTGCCAGCCCCGAAAAACCGCCTTCCCCTTTCCATTTTCCACCTTCCCCTTTGGGAAGCACCTCCAGGCCGTTGCGCCTCCTCCCTCCTCCTGACCAATGGGGCCCGCCTGTCAGGGCGCGGCCTCCACGTCGCTGCCGCCGGGTGGCCGAGGTGGGCGGTGCGCCACCACGCCGTCCTGACCGCCACCCCTTTTTAAGCCCTGTCTGGACCATTCGCTCTCCTCTCTTCCCCCCCTCAAAACCCTAGCTCCCTCCCGTGGCCGAGCTCCTCCACCGCGCCGCTTTCTTCTTCGCGTCCGGCCACCAACTCCGACGAGCTCCCGCCGCCACTACGGTCCTTCCTGAGCTCCGATTCTTTGCCCCCGAGCTCCCCCTCCTCCTCCTTAACTCCCTCCGTCTCTCCCCATTTCAGATCCGTGCCCAGAAGCCTCTTGCCGACAACCGCCGAGATCCGCCACCGCCTCTTGCCGTTTGAGCTCCACCTCGGCTTCCGTCGCCTCCCCTCACCTGCGCATCGTCCTCGGGGTGAGCCGTCGGTCCTTGCGCCGCTTTTCCCTGATCCCGCCGCACCTTGCGCCGCATTCCGGCTCCTCCGGTGAAGCTCCGGTGAGGGCGCCACCACCCGAAGTCGCCGGCCATGAGGGAGGAAAGAGGAGGTGAGAGAGAGAGAATAGGGGCGACGTGGTAGCTCCCCATTGGCTGCCCGAGCCCAGTCAGCACCAAAGTGGGCCCCGCGTGTCAGCTGGGCCGAGTGTAGGTGTAGGGTAGAAATCTGGGTGCACGTAGCATTTAATTTTTATTATATTTCGCAGGAATAATTCCGAAATTAGAAATTAGGGTTTTGCTCAATTTTTCCAATAAATTTGAAACTACCGTAACTTTTTACTCGTAGCTCCGATTTCAACAAATTTTATATATTCGGAATCCTTGTAAAATTTTCTACAATCTGGTTCAGACACAAATTCAAAAATTGAAATTAAAATGCTGACCAACTTTGAGCATATAATAGTCCATCCCTTTCGCGCATTATTTTTCAAAAGTTCATAGCTAATGGTCCATAGCTCCGAACCGAGTGATTCCTGTTGTGTTAGGTTCGTATCTCCGAGCACTTCCGTAATATAAATGTTTTAGGGCATGACCATTCACTGGAATTAGTAATTTTCAACCTAACGTGAATTTGAACGAAATTGGACATGCATGCGTGGTTAGGACCATAACTTAATATCCACATATGCAAATTAAGAAATTCTTGTTGCATTGGATGTCTAGCATCCATAAATCACTTTAGAGATCAATTCCTAGCATCATTCACCATGCATTCATGCTGGACTCATTAGTTTTCTTTTCTCGTTTGTTTCCAGTAATCTCGTATTGCTTACAATGGAGCCCGGAGAAGAAGAACCGCAAGCTTTCAATTGTAATCAAGACCAGGAGCTTTGTGATCAAGGCAAGCAGAGCTTGTTGCATACTTTCATTGCTATTTATATGTTCTACTTATTTGTGCTTGCGTGAGAAATTGCTTGCTTGAATAGTATGAGGAATTTGATGAACTAGCATGTTTAGGATGTTTAGGATGTGTCGTGTGTATGTTCAGCCATGTCTGAGAATCAATCTTGTTGTTCTATCAATTTGAACTTGCTAAAGTGAGATGTGAGAGCCGAGGGTGTGCACGATGAATAACTTTGGTGTTAATTGAAGTGATGAGGCGACCCCCGGTGTTTTGAAGTGTTTTGTCGCCACACCAACCTGAGGTGACTTCATCGTGTTACTCCCTTATCACCATGTGGACGTCACCGGAATCACCGCTATGGGTTTATCTGATGGCAAGTCTCGGTCACTTGGAGCCTTGCAACCTCTGAGTGAAGAGCACTCGTTATTCCCATGGCGGACGTATCGCTGGTAACGATCTGAGAGATTGGTTAAATGTTGTTGTGATGGTTCAATGGTTAAATCGAGGTGTGGGCTGTCCCATTTGACTTGGAAATGACAACGTGAGTGCTATTATGTTTGTGTATTGATGTGCAGGAAATCTAGACTGCTAGTTAACTTCCATGCTTTTCCTTGTATTGACAATGCTTTGTCTCGTATTTACTTATCTTGTTAGCTTGGGATGCATCATGTTTAATTGCTGCTATAGTATATACATGTGTAGGGCATTTAATCAAGCACGAATAAATCTTGCGAGTACTTTGTACTCACCTAGGATATTCCTAGACTTTGCAGGTGAGGCAGTGGTCGCAGATTACTTCGACGATGCCTAGTTGCTTGGTTTCTTTGGTCGGTGTTCGACTCATGGGAATTCTTTTGGTTTTTGGGGCAGCAGTTGATGCACCGCTGTGGGATGTATTTACCTTTTTCCACTGTTGCAATATTTATTTCAGATTTGACTAACTTCCGGTTATCGCCGAATGATGTAATTTATTTAGTCCGATGTGGACAGCTAGCTTTATTATCATATCGTAGTGTTTCGTGTGATGATATTCTTGCTGTCCAACATATGCACCCATCTCCCATCTATTATGCGTGTATGTTGAAATGGGGAGTGTGGTAGGATGCATATGGAGGTACTTGCTATTTTCTCTCGATTCAAGTGAAGTGCAAAGTGAATGTACGGTCCATTGCCAAAGTGAGTCATACGCGTTGTGGCGTATGTTTTTGGAATCGTGATCCCTCAATCAGGCCGTGGTGAGTCATACGCATTGTGCCGTATGCATGTCGCACGGGGCGGGGGTGGGCCATAGTCCATCGCAGGTAGCGGCTATGGTCACCGTCTTCACTTGTTGTGAATTCCTTGAATCGAGTTAAAATACCGGGTCCCTCACACACTTTCCGGTCCTCGCAAGAGACCACGTCGTCGTACTCGTAGAGCCGCCGCACCACAGGGAGGCCCAGGAGGACCTGACCAGGGAGACGAGCAGGATTAATTTTCTTTTCTCATACTTTTGGACCATTTCCTTTTGGATTTTATCTATCTTAGTTCTGCTGAATTGCATGGAACACACTACTGCAAAATACACCTCTACTGACGGGCACTTAAACACCTCCACTGATGGGTTTAGTGCCCATCACTCCGAGGATGTCAGTGGAGGTGTCTGTCTCCACTGACGGGCGCCCGCCCGTCAGTAGAGGTTTAATATCACTGACGGGCAAGATTTTCTGCCCGTCAGTGGTTCTTTCTTAGGGATTAAAAAAATTCCTCAATCTCGACCTGCTGCAGCTCCTCCCGCTGCTGCACAATGCTCTGCAGGCGCTGCTGCAGTATGTCCTCGCTGAGTCCATGCGCTGTGTCATCAAGATGTCTCGGTCCTCATCGACAGTGAACGCTTGCGTGGGCTCCGGCATAAGCTCGTCCATGGCCTCCGCGAATATGCTGATGTAGCGCTTCGTGTTCTCGATTACCCTCTGTAAGAACTCCTTGTCCACATCCTTGTACTGCGCAACGAAATCCAATTTCACACCCAAAATCAGATCTTGCACCCATAGATACATAATCTCAGAAGAAATTTAATTAAGATCTTGCCGAGGTGGGGAATTCGTACGTGGAACAGGTCGTCTAGCTCGATCTGGACCGCCCGTATCTTCCGATTCGTGATATCTTGCTACAATCGGAGCAAACAAATGAGCAACACTTCCATTAACAACAAATCAGCATGAAACAACAATAATATCTCAGATCTTTCAGGTGCTAGGACACGAGATAAGAAGAGATCATCACCAGGATGTTCTGGTACTTGGGCTTGCCGTGTGGGCCGGCGAAGGTGGTGATGAAGTCCTTGGCGAGCGCTGCAGGGAGAGGAACAAACACCAGGAATCAACGGACCATTCCAGAAGCTTCCAAGAACACAAGCGAAAAGCAGGCTAGGGAGGCATGGCTCCACGAGCTCCTGGAGGGCCGTGTGCGCGTGAGGGAAGATGTATCTCTCTCGGCGGCGTGAGCTGAGCTGAGAGACTGGGGAGTAGAGAGACGACCTCGGTGCCATTGGTGTGAAGCGGGGCGTTAGGGATGGCTCGCCACTCCTTGTGCGCCGCTGCGGTCTCCATTTCATGGAGCACTGCTCCTGTCTTGCCGCGGATCTGGCGGCGGCTAGGGTTTTGTCCCCCGGAAGCGGTGAGGAGGACGGAAGCGTGGGCGCGAGGGCGATGAAGAGCAGGAGGTGGTAGCCCTGTCTTAGGGTTTACGCGCGCGGCGGAGGAGACGGGAAGGCGACGGGAATTTTCTGCCGGGGGCGGGGGATTTCGGGGCAGACGGGAAGGGGATTTCGGGAGAGACAAGTGGGGAGAAAGAGAGAGAGGAGGGAGGCCGGTTCAGGAGATGGCTTATGTACTATGGGCCAAAAACTCACTGACGGGCAGAAATTGGGGCCTGTCAGTGGTGGAATGCACTCTACTGACGGGCTATAATAACGGGCCCGTCAGTAGTACTTCCCGTCAGCAGAAATAAACAATTACTGACGGGCAATGTTTTTGACCCGTCAGTAATTATTTTTTCTTCTGAATTTAGACCGTCTACTCGAATAATCACTGACGGGTACCTGTTCGCCCGTCAGTGGTGAACGGTACCACTGACGGGTTCATGTTCGCGCGTCAGTGAAGACTGTGTAGGAGAAGTGTTTTCTAAGGTAGTGACACTTTGTTTAATTCTTCAAAATCTAGAGTTCGAAACATCGTCAGCACTACACATGGCGTGACAACACGGTACGATAACATTCGCATACAGCTGAACAACCTAATAGAACATTGAAATAACTACTCAGGGCCTTTGGGATATTTTCCTTTCCTCATACGACGAGCGTGAGCTTCCTCTCCTTCTTCCTTCGCATGACGCGCTATCTCGCGCTTCCTCGCCCTTTCGGCCTCGTGTGCCTCTGCAGCTCAACGTTTCGCCTCCTCCTTTTCTTTGCGTTGTGTCTCCTGCCAACACTTTCTCTTCTCCTCCTCCTCTTCCTCATGCATGCGTTGCAGAAGATAATCTCGACTACAATCAACCTTCCACATGAGTTCTTCCTCAGCCACTTTCGATTGGGTACTATCCAGCCACTATATGTAGTCACATATAGTAGGTGGAGACTGCAAGCAAACGATTGTTACCATAGTATTGCATCGTGTTACAAATACGGGTATGTGTGAGTTTTACCCTTTCACGCCATCTGAACATGCCAACCTTAGGTGGCTCTTCGTCGTAGTTAGCACACATCAGTACGTGTACGAGAACTCTTGCGACTTCATCAGTTTGCACGTACCTTAGCACCAGCAAAGGGGAACTTCGACACCTGTGGGCACGTTGGCATACACCTTCTCCTTCGGCATCTCGTCAGCACCAGATGAAGCCATTCTTACCATTTTGCGATACGGGCATAGTTACTATTTCAGGAAACTAAACAAAAAAATAACGTAACTATTTACCTGACACGCGCCCCGCTGCCGAGATCCCTCTTCCGCCTCACCTCCCGAACCCTAATGTCCCCTCTCTCCCCCTTGCCACTTCCGAGAGCTTCTTTCTTCTCACCTCGCTCCCGAACCCTTAACCCCTCTCCTCTCTATCGATTTATGAATTTTTTGTGGGTAGGTGGGAGGCGGAGACAGGTGGGGGTTGAATAAATAGGGCGGCGGGGGTGGTGAAGCATATCGGCTATCAGGGGGTGAATAAACAGGGCAGCCGGGGGATAAAGGCCCTGTCGTCTGACCGTTGGACGACAGAGGGCTTGTCGTTCGACCGTTGCACAACAGGCATCGTGTCAGGCTATTTCGGTGCGCTCTCGGTGGCCAGTCGAACGACATGGGGTTGTCGGTCGATGGTAGGACGACAACCATCGTGTCAGGCCATATCGGCAAGCAGGGGAGAATACCCGTTGGATGACAGCGGGCTTATCATTCGACCATCGGACGACTGGCATCATGTCAGCTGCTTTCGGCGCGCGCTCGGCGGCCGGTCGAACGATAGGGGCTAGTCGCTACACGGTGGGACGACAATCTCCCTTTGTCATCTGACTAACAGGGTGCTATTTTCGTAATTGCACAAACTAGACACATATATCTCGATTTTACTGTTTCAAAACTAACATTTATAAAAAATATGCCCCTATCGTTTAATAGTTGAACGACAGGAGACTTATCATTGCGCCTTCGGACGACAGGGAACAAATCGGTGCCCGGTCGGACGACAGGAGCCTGTCGGTCCACGGTGGGACGACAAGCCCTCTGTCGGCTGACCATGGGACGATAAGCCCTCTGTCAGCTCACCGACGGCCGACAGGATGGTAGTTTTGAAATTTCTGAAACCAGACACATATATCTCGAATTCTTGGTTTTAAAAATATATTTATAAAAAAACTCTTCACCCGCCACTATAGCCTTGGCGCGCCCATCGTCGACATGTACTTCAACTGCCAGCGCTAGGCTGGCTCTGGTGGCCTGAGGTTCACAAGCTGCCACCACCAAGCTTAACGCCTGGAATGATCGAGCTCGGATATACTTCAAATAAACGGATAAACATAGCATCACACAAATATATGTGCTCCTATGTACATCTAGCTTTCTTTGTGTACACAATTGCAGCATATATTAAATGTATGAGGACTCAAAAGACTTTGTTGGTGCTAATCTGAAGTCACACTATTACTATTCGATAATTCGGCAATTCACTACCCATGAGAAAAATCAAACCTGAATAATATGGAGCTGTATCTATACATTTTATTTCAAACTGCATTCATTAGACTACAAATTTCTTTCCACCACCCAGGATAAGCATTAACATTATTATGTCCAGATTACAGTGCCCTCCTAGTATCCACAAGCACTTTGCACTTTGGTTAAGGTGAGTTCAACACCAAACTCTAGCTCCACAATGAGTTTCAGTGTTGGAGAATGCTCATAGTATGGTGAGAGCTTCAATACAAACTTGGAGATGATGAGAGAGATAAGTATCTTGAGCTCAGTCATAGCAATTGTACAGATGTAGCAGTAGCTGTAGCAATTGGACAGATGTAGCTGAAGTTGTACCAAAAGAAAAAAATGTTATAGACATCATTTATTATAAAGTACACTACATAACAATACTTGAAAGGGGAGAGGTGAGAATGAAAAACCTGCAGATCCATGAGGTTTGTTAAAATTCATTGCCCGATAAATATGATCAAAGTCAGCATTACAACGACTAACATTTTCCAGATGTGCAGCAAAATGATTGTTCATAAATATATCCTGCGATCATAGACTCTAATTCTTAATCCAACACCACCCTGAAAGAACAATCGGCTGTTTGCAGAATTGCAATAACAATATGGAGCATTACTTTGCCACATGTGACAAGAATAACAAGATAATAAGCAACTAATGGACTTCTTATATGTCGTTGACCAGTTGAAATAGTTTTTCTCGCAAACTGCTGAGATTGTTCCTCCTCTAACCGTCACTTGAATTCATTGAACCTAATGTATGCTAAAAAATTGTTCCTCCTTTGAAGAAGTATACAAAGAAAACATTTTGAGTATTATGTGATTACATATTATAGCATCCCATTATTCCTCTATATATTGTTAGTTTCTACATTTTTTCCTTTCTGGTAAAAACATTTCTAGTTTATTTATTGTACGTACAAGGACAAAGCCTAGGAGATGGCGAGTGGTACGGCACACATAACAGATGGTAAGTGTTACCAAAATGGAAGAGTTAATATAGATTTTCAGGATCATGTACCTTGTTGCCAATAGCACGTCCAAAGCCACATGGCACTACAGTAGCATCAACATCACCGACATTTGGTTTAAGGTATTCGTTGCCCTTGAAATAATCATAAGGTAGAGAAAACTGTGAATGCTCAAAATGCAGCAATTTACGATGTATTATTCATAGATGATTTCATGATAGTTCAGTACTATGCAGCAGTAAGTAATCTAGCCAACTACCTCGAACCAATTTGGTGGAAGGATATCCCTTCATCAGAGTGTCTTGCCAATATTGTCTATCCACCACTGGCAATTCGCACTGCCCTCAAGCCCGTTCTTAAGGCCATAAGCAAGACAACTTGAATCAAATGTTCAGCTTAGAGAACTTACACAGAATAAGAGCATTAACAATATAGCTTGTGTTGTACAGATTTGCAATATTGAATGGAAGCAGAATAAGAAGAAAACTAGAATCATGAGTGATATCCAAAAAGAAAAATTGTGCTTAAGTTCATTATTCCCTTTCAGTTTTCACTGGTGATTTCTCCAAAAACTTCTTAGTGGTAGAATCATGACATCAATAGCACTGACATAAATTAACATAGAATAAAATAAATTTAAATATACATTTTTTGAGTTGCCAACAGGAGTCATATGATGAATTTTTATGAGCGTGCTTGATTTGGCACGGTCTCTAAAATTGAGCTTTGAGCATTACTCTCTTTTAAGATATAATGCCAATAAGTAAAAAAAAACCATGACCATATGAATCTACTGTCAAGTACGAATCTTATAGTAGCACTTCCATGTAAAGACCGATCCTATATATTATTGGACTACTTGGTGGTCAAACATTACTAAGTTTGAATCTCAAAATATGTGGGGAACTTATAAAAATTATTGGAAGGCGTACTCCAAGGATACTAAGTGGAAAATAATCACTAAATGATGTGTAGATGCATTTATATTTTGAAACAAGGCAAGAGGCAAGCAGTGCCTTCTATTTTGAAAATAGAGTGAGTATTTGTAATAAACATATCATTAGACACAAACAAAATTGGCTGTTTAACTACATACTGCAAATGTAACACTAATGCATAAATATTCTTTCTATTTTCCTGGTTACCTACTTGTCTACATTAAAAATAGCTTCCTTTGCTCAATTGAATTTAAAAGCAAAGCAGGAAAAAGTGAAGTGACTGGTAAGGTCAAGTATCTTACACTTTCTTTAGCCGCAACCATGGCAAGAACACCAGCACGCATCTCGACCTCTTGCAAGCCAATGACCACCAACGCAACATCAGATGATGCACTACCCAACCCATCTCGACCTCTTGCAATCCAATATCCACCAACCCAACATTAGATGATGATGCACTACCCAACCATGATCAAAGTGATTCAGGAGATGCTTTCTCCTGCACAACATTCCAAGTCCCAAAAAGTACTCTAATGTTCTCTAGCCTTGTATATGACAACTCCCTTTTTGCCAATTCAGTCCTCAGAATATATGTTATGCCCAGAGGGCCAGGTTTAAAGTGAAGCTCCAGCTCTACACATTTATATCAAGAAGATTCAAGGACTGCTTTCTAACCAGCACTTGGAGAAAAACAAGAGACATATATACAAAGACGGGCTCACCTAGATATCATTCCTCTTTCCTGCTTAGAGATACAGATCAGTCATGATCAAAAGCTGCAATTAGAAAAAAAATTATGTTAGCTCTACAAATAGTTATACATATAGGGTCCATAGTAGTGGAAATGCAAAGACACGGAGGAAGAACAAACCTGTCTCATCCCTCTAAGATGTCTCTGTAGACAATGTTCTTGGTGCTTTTTACCATGTGATCTATCTCTTTGTTTGGCTTTGCCAAAATCCGAGTCGTCTGCCTTGACACACCCTTTGAAAATGCAACATAAAATTGGCCATCGGAGAACGTAGGCTCAGGAAGGTAAATACCAACATTTGAAATGGTTTGTCCATGCGCCTTCTTTATGGTCATCACAAAACTTAGTCAGATAGGGAACTGTTTCCTCTTGAACTTGAAAGGAAGAGAAATGTCATCCGATGGTGACAAAGGGATCCTAGGTACGAACACCCTCGTTCCAGCATGTTGGCTGTCACACCCAGATTTTCCCAAATTTGATTTCAAGCATATCATCGCATGTAGCTAGGGCATTTACGATAGCCATAGACTCAATGCACCAAAACCCGCACACACGCACCCCGGTCAAATAAAACCCTAATACGACAAATACCATAAGACGATACACGCACCGTATACATCGGAGCACCCGCGGTACCTCACCACCAAGTACCCCCAAGTCGAGACGGATGACCTACCGAGAGTTTCATATACCCTCCATCCCTTGGCGCGCCCCGGAACCCTAGTTCCAGCACCCGATTCCTCCCCATCGTGTTAACCCAATTTCTTTAGAAACCCTAATCAGGAAAATCTATCGCCTCTCGGCTTTTCCAAAAACTTCGAAATAAATCGTGGAATGACCTAACAATATACCTAACTCGATTATAACATAAAATAATGAGGCCCAATACAAAAATACTTACATACCAAAATAATAATCCTTAAAATAAAAAGGAGCACTGCACGGCAATCTAGAGAATTAAAACTCCAAAAATTTCCCTAAATTTCCACCATGACCCTTGCGTTCCTGGGGGCCCAGATATCCAAAAACATGAACGCCTCGTGTTCAAAAGTCCATCGTGGCCGACACCGAACATCTTTGAGTAAATCACGTGTCCGCGTAAAATGTTGGGCAAACCCGCAAGGCAAGGCACCAGAGCTACATTTCAGGGTTTCTCTTCAGTCCCCCAGCTCACCAAGTGCATTAGCTCTATCAGGTCTTTTTCGTCTCCTCATCTTTAGTAGAAATTCAACCAATGTCAGCTCAATCATTCTCGAAATTCAACGTCTACAAGGTACAGAACGGTGCCAAACTTCTCTGTGCACCTTGACATGTCTCCCCGAGTCCCTGTGACATAGTTTGACGCTTCGGGACACGTCATGGCCTCTATGGCGTACTCATGCCACTTGCGTGCGCGCCCTGGACATGCTCCAAAGCCAGCTCGACCGCCGGACCCGGCCACCCACCGTCTCCGCCACGCCACCAGGTACATCGGCCGGCCCTTCACCTCCCTGTGGCCACAGCACCGAGCCAAACACGTCGGCGTCCTTCCATCACCGACGAACAGCGGCCTGGCCAGCTCAGTCTCGTCGCCGGCCTTGTAGCTGAGCAGCGCCACCCATTCCCTCCGGCAACGTCCATCACCAAGTCGAGTCGGAGCAACAGCCACCCAGCTCAGCTCACCGCTCTTCTCCTCTTCTCCGGCTATAAAACGAGCTGCCCGAGCTTCTCCCCCTCATTCCCAGGCCGCCCGAGATCTTAGTCCAGTAGACCGAGCCAAGCTCCTCTCCCCTCCTCGTGAGTTCCTCTCCCTCTCTGATCTGGAGCACCGCCGCCTCGGGTGCGGCAAGAACCCCTGCAAGCCGAGCGCCTCGACTCCGCTTCCTAATCCCCACGCAAGAGCTCACCGAAACCCTAACCGCCAACCGCTTCAACCGTCGGAGCCAACCGCCGTCGCAATCTCTGCTCCCTTGTCCGAGCAACCGGCCGAGCACCGAGTTCCCTTTCCACCGGTCCGACTGAGCTCAGGTAGGCGGAACTCACCGACGGGTGGGCCAAGGTAAGGGCGAGGCCCACCTTTTGGTAAGCAGCAGGCGCCGGGAAGAGTTCCCGCTTTCCTTCCTTTATTGCGCATTCATTTGGTCTGAACCCGGCTCCCCGCGTCCAATGCCTTAATGCGCAGCCAATTGACTCCGTTTCTGACCAGGTGGAAGCGCCTTTAAGCTGCCGGGTAGCGCATTCAAAGCAGTGAACCGGTTTTAAGAGATTTTGTGTCTCTGGTTCACTCGGTTTAGGGCCAATCCGACTGGTTTTGCCAACTCCAACTCCGGTTCCAGAATCCTTGAGCTACTTACAAACTTTCGGTTCAAAAATATTTCAAATATCTAATATGTTTCAATCAATAAATGGAAAAGATTAGGTTTAGGGCTTTTCTTTTAACTCTTTTAAAACCAACACATGCATCGTATATGTTGATTTTTTTTGAAACATTTAAATAAATCTTTCCTCCCCGCCTGGTATACCAACAGTATTTATAATGCATGATGGCTCCGAAAGCAAATGAATTTGAAACTGCCATCTGAATTCATATCTGTTCCTTTAACCAATGCATCGTCATTTTATGTGGTATAAATGCATATACCCATTGCCTAAGTCATTTCTTATGCCCATAGACCTAAGCCCTAGAACCTCGGGACTCTACCACTAATTTAAACCCATATATACACTCTCCCTGGTTCCCGCACGGAGCTACCGTTTGATTTAACAACCGCTTGGATGAAATGGGAATCGACCTTTCAAAACCCTAAACCCTAACTCAACCCTAATACCCTTATTTTCTTTTGGTCATCATATCATCTAGTTTTATTGGAGTTATTTGGATTTCTTCTTATTCGGTGTTCTTTCGGTGCGTAGTTGACGGAGCGACATACGTGCGCCAGGAGGACCCGGCATCACCCCCACGTTCAGAGCAAGAGCAAGAATTACCAGGCAAGCATCCCCACTTTGATCATGTTGAATCCCATATGTGTGAAGTTATGAATATTTTATTTGTGAACTCTGCATGCTATGTGAGTAATACCGATATTTTATGTAGAAATAGCTATACCCATTAGTTGCACGATACCTAGGTCTGAATATCCCACATTTGTAACCCTAGGTATATTTATCGGTTGTTTCACGACCGTTCAGTTAATTAAGGCTATAGGTGTTAACCACGCTTAGCCCTGCAATAGTTAGAAACCAAGTTTTGAAACAAGTTTTATAAAACCCGTTGGGATATGGGAAACAGAACCCTCGGGTAGCAAGTGCTATCCGAGGTGGCTTTTAAAGGAAAGGATTGCCAAAACCCAAAAGAAAAGAGGAGATGGTTTCGATTCGGGTAAGAATAATAAGAGATGTTCGGGGATGTAGAGCATCGGATGGAGCCACGTTCGTCCGGGACGACATGGGGTCGGAAAATGGAGTCTTACTCAAATCAGTTAAGGACCGAGCCTAAGTGCCGCTAAACCGGTTCCTTACCGTACGTCCACATGTCCTTTATGGGAAGGACTTGGCTTAGTACCCCGGCGAGTATTAGGGTTTGGACCGTGGGAAGTAGGAAGCATGTGCTAGGTGTTTAAAGTCCTAGGGATCCACCTACGCCGGGCGTTTGGGTGTTGATGCGACACAAAGGTGGGGAGTCCCATTTTTGGTCCGGGACGCAAAAGTTGGGTCAACCACCTAGCGGGTCCAACTCTGGTATGGAAGCGGGTGAAGGTCTCGTTGTAACCACCCTGCCAATACACTTCGTGTAGTGTATCCATTAGCGCTCGGCAACAAGGGTGAATTTACATCATGTGGGTAAAGCCATACAACCTCTGCAGAGTGTTAAAAACTATTCGAATAGCCGCGTCCTCGGTTATGGACATGAACTGGCAAGGCCACACACTGGTTAGACTAAGTTTTGGTTTGCGAAGGCTTGGGAAAAGGGATTAAGGACGTGGGCATGACGTGTCCACAGAGTATAATTTATGCTACACGGCTGGTAGCAAGGAATTGCTGGAAGAGGCGCCCAGTCGTGCTATCCGGGATAACACGGTGTGGCGTACCCGGTTTTATGGCCGGATAAGCTCATCGTGTTTCCTATACTGGTCCCATGATCAGTAGCCAGTACACACAAGCAACTTGATAGCATTGTCATACATCAACGGTTTATTACACAAATAGGCCATTATGGTCCTTTTTACACAACATGGCCGGAAGGCCGAAATTAAACAGCAGCGGAAGATAATAAAACGTAGATAGACCCGTCAATGTGCCAACCCAACAGGCAACTGACTGGAGAAACGCCCTAGCCTTCGTAGTCACTGTCGTCATCGTCGGAGAAGACCTCTTCTTCTTCTGGCCAAATCAACAAGCCAGGTGAGTACATGGAATGTACTCACAAGCAATCATCCCGGGGGGGGAATGTATATGGTAGTATTTCATGCAAGGCAGGGTTCAAGGGAGAAGCTCTACCCTAGGTTGGAGGTTGTGCGGAAAAGTAAGTTTTCAATGTAAATACGAATAATAGATTCGAAAGCATTGTTTGGAAAACTTCACGGTATTGCGAAGATAGTAACTCATCTCAATGCATCGAGTAGTCACTGCTACTCGGCTAACTTTCTAATGCCGTAAGCTCCATCTATCAATGGGGCTCCATCTATCCTCGGATAGCTCCATCCACCAATCGATAGCTCCATCTAACCGGCATCTAGGTTTTACAGCGCCGGCCTGCATGGTCCTTCACCACTCGACCACACAGCCGGAGATCGATCACCTGCAATTCCTTACCACCTCAACATGGCCTTATTTGCACACTGTGGACATGTCATGCCCACGTCCTTAATCCCATTGCCCAACCTTCACAAACAACACTTCGTCTAACCAGTGTGTGGCCTTGCCAGTTCATGTCCATAACCGAGGACGCGGCTATTCGAATAGTTTTAACACTCTGCAGAGGTTGTACGGCTTTACCCACAAGATGTAAGTTACCCTTGCCGCCAGGGCCCGGTAAGCACATTCCAAGAGATGTGCCGGCAGAGGTACTACAACAAGGTTTTCACCCGCTTCCATGCTAAGGTTGAACCCGCTAGACGAGATCTACCCGACTCCGCTTGTGCCCAGGCAGCCTGACACCACAACCCGGAGCGGACTCATCTTTGTGTCGGAACTCTACCCGCATTCCATGCGGAGTCCCTCTGGAGATATCAATCTCACTAGCACAACCCCATACTTCCCACGGGTCCAAACTCTAACACTTGCCGGGCTAATACACCAGGACCTTCCCATAAAGGTCATGTGGACGTACGGTATGGAACCGGTTTAGCGGCACTTAGGCTCGGTCCTTAAGCGATTCGAGCAAGACTCCATTCCATCACACAGCATCCATGTAGCTTCCGGCTACTTCAACATCACCCATACATCCTTACATTTCTTGCCCGAACCAAAAACCATCTCCATTCTCTTTCACTTAGGGTTTCGAACACATCACTTTTCAACTCATCGCCCCGGACGGCACAGCCGGCCGAGGGTTTTATTCCCAAATCCCAAAAGGGGTATAAGGTAACTTGATTCAAAATGGTTTTAGTTTCTAAGCAGGGCTAACGCCTATAACCTTAATTATTTTGCCGATACTCCAATTATCGACAATTAATACTAGGGTTACAAGGATAGGATTTACGGACCTGGGCTACTGCAACTACTGGGTGTATCTACTCTACATAAAATATCGGCGGTAACACATAGCATGCACTTTCGTAAACAAAATAACAGTAATTTGCAAATATAGGATTCGGCATGATCAAGGGGAAAATTGCTTGCCTGGCAGTTCTTGCTCCTGTTCCGGCTGTGGGGGTGACTTTGGTTCTTCCTCACGCACGTACCTCGCTCCGTCCACTACGCGTCGGAAAGATCGGCGAATAAGAAGCAATCAAATAAAATAACTCCAACAAACCAATGCATGCTTAAAAGAAATGATGATGTTAGGGTTAGGTGGTAGAAGAGTTCGGCCAAGTTAGTGCTCAGGTTTTGAAGGATAGGAGGTCGTTTCTTCCGGGAGTCGTTAACTTTAAGGGCAACTCGGGACGGAAGGTAGGAGGGGTATATAGGGGCCTAACTTAGTAGTGGTGTTACGAGGTTTCCGAATTTAAGTCTACAAGTTCAAAGTTGTCCTAGACGTCAGGTATACGTACTTAGACCACATGAAATGATGATGTCTTAGTTCTAGGTACCGCGTGCTATTAGGGTCGTGGGTTCAAAATCGCCCCGTCCGATTAATCGTGGAGTACTACGAGTATCTCGGTTGTACCAGACTGTGTGGCAGGATCATTTTTGCGTTTATCGTAAAAAGAGACACATACACTATATACAACGGTTTAAAAGAATTAATACCCTAACGTAACTTCTAATGCCCGAGTAAGAAATAGTTTGAATTTTGGAACTGTGCTTAAATAGAACATTTGGGAGTTTTACCTAAGGATCTCGAAACCGATCCGAAATGCTAGAAAACCGGTCGGCGATGGCCCTGACCTGCTGAACCGGCGGTGCACCCGCTCCCTGCAGTGAGCAAGCCAGTGAGGAGGTGCCTGCCGACAGCGCTAATGCGCTTTTACTAAGCAGCGCGGGAACTTGATTAGGCGGACTAATGCGCGGCAGTTAGACGGGAAATAACGGCAGCTCATTAGTTCACTAGTCAGTGGGCCGTGCGGCCACTAGGGCCCATGTGCCCGGTTAGTTCTTGGTACCTACCGAACCAGCGTATTTACCTCAGTAGCTAGTGTTGTCCGAGCGGTTTTGGGGGCGCTGGCGGCGGAGCTTTGCTTGGGAGGACGGCGGTTGATGATGAAGCTCCCCTGATGGGAGGGTCCCGGCGGTACTCGGCGACGGCGCGCAGGAGATCGGAGGAGGTCGGCTTAGCGCACTGCCTGGCTGCCGGGTAACTGGTTCCTAAGCTCGGCTTGTCCGTTCTTGGTCCTGGGTCGAGGCGGCGAAGAAGTCCAGTGGCGGAGGCGGCGAGCTCAGGTAAGGCGAGGGAGGTTTAGGCAGCTGCAGGGAGACTCGAGCTAGGCAAGGAGAGTTGGCACTGGCTCGGGATGAAGGGCACGCTCGGCAGCCCTTTTTATAGGCAGGCGAGCTCGCATCAGCTGGCGCGGCTGCTGCTCATCTACAGGGCCGGCGACGGGACGGGCGCTGAGGCACAGGGCGCGGCAGTGATCATGGGGAGGTGCACGGGGTGGCATGGCTTCAGCTGCTCATTCGGACGGTGCTGCCACGGCGTGCGGCGCGGCTTTGGCAGATGCGCGTGGTGGCGTGTCAACGGGCGGCTTGGCTGACCGGCGTTCGACGCGGCGAGGGGAGCTCCCGAGGTGCAGCAGGGCGGTGAGTTGGACGAGGTGAGGAGAAGGGTCATGGGCAAGGTGGCGCAGCGGCTGGGACTCCAGGCGACGCGTGGTGCGGTGGGCTCTGTTGAGTGCCGCTGTGGCATGGCCGAGCGCGGCCGGTGCACGAGCTGGCGTGGCATGAGCTGTCCATCGGCCTCCTGGTGGTTTCTTCCACGTGCAACCATGTCACAGGGACTCATCAGCTCGTATACAAGGCCTCTGCATAATTTGGCACCGAATGGTACCATATGCAGTGCCAGTCACGGATGCCAAGATTTGACCTGACCATGCCTTTAACTGGTGGTGAGTGGACTTGAGCTGCCAGGGAGAGTATAGGAGTGCATGCACGTTGGGGAGTTCGAGGATAAGCTGCTCAGAATTTTTGGCAGCTATTGGCTTGGTCCTACTCACGATTTCATGCACGGAAGGAATTTGGGCACAGGTGTTTGATATAAACCATTTTGGATTTTTACATATAACGTGACCATGTTTTCATAGATTTGGGCTTCTGGGTAGTCGAGGATCATAGTGTAATCTTAGTAGAATTTTTGGAGACATATTGCTAGGGGTTGTAGTACAATGCTCCTTTTAATCATAAGGATTATTAATTTACTTTACTGATATTTTTGTATTGAACCTTATTATTTTATGTGATAATTGAGTTAAGGGCTTGGTTAGGGTGTCTCATAAATTATTTTGAAATTTTCGGAGAAGCCGGGAAGTATATTGTATTGCGATTAGGGTTTTAGGGAACTTAGAATTTAAATATTGGGAAGTATTCGGGGGCTAGGGTTAGGGTTTTTCGGAGTGCGGTAGAGTGATGTGAGTGCACGGGAACTCTCAGAAGTCCTTTTCCTCGAGTTAGGGTTGGTCGGTTTCCGGGGTGCCGTCGATGCACTGACGTATACGGCGTATACGCAGCGTTAGGGTTTTAGCTCGGGGTAGTGCGTGTGTGCGTGTGTTGATTCCATGCGTAGCTAATAAGGTCATGCCGCATGCGATGATATGCCGTTAATGCAGTTTTTTTGAAATTTGGGATGTGACACACGGGCTGGGCATGAATGAGACTCGTTGTACTATCCAGAGTAGTGCAAGCTGAGCATTAGGTAGAGAAGCTGGACATACTGCCCGGGGTTGTATGGTTTGAGCTGTCTCGAGGATCGAAAGAAAAGAGGTAGCCGGGTCTACCTCAAGACACCTTACTTTAAACAGTTTTACTAAATTGCTTTGAATCTACTATTCGTGTATTTAAATTAAGAACTTACTTTTCCGCACAACAACCAACTTAGGGTAAAGCTATTCCTCGATATATTCCCCGCATGAAATACTGCCGTATACTCTTTCCTGTGGGGATAGCTTGCGAGTACATTCAATGTACTCACCTGGCTTGTTGATTTGGCCAGAAGAAGAAGAAGAATTCTGCTTCGACGAGGAAGATACTGACTTTGAGGGCTAGGACGCTTCCCCAGTCAGTTGCCTGAGGGTTTGGCATATTGATGGGTCTATCTACGTAACTTTTATGTGTTTCCGCTGCAAGACTTTGAATTCGGCCAATAGGCCTGTTATGTTAAAGACTCTAAATGGATTGTATTGTAAAATATTCAGTAATGTATGACGATGTTATCAAGTTCTTGTGTGTGCCGGCTACTGATCCAGGGACTGGTACAGTAATCACAGGTGCGCATCCGGCCTTAAAACCGGGGGCGCCACATTGGCCACCAATAATCTCGGAGTCAATTGCATTATCTTGGAAGGTTCTAATCATCAGCCTTGTTCCATTGCACAAGCTGTTGTGAGGATCGAGATTTCAGAGGAGAATGATAGGGCAGTTGACTTTGACTTTTGAAACATGTGGGGGCAAGCCATTTGGCGTGTGGGAGTTCAGAAAGTCAATCGGGTAGTTACTGTGCACATCATCCTCGATAGAGTCAAAACTGTCGTTTACCTTTTCTTGGCCTGGAAACTTGTGGATCATCTTTGCATTTAGCTCGTCCACGTGCTAATTCTTGGTTGAAAGAATAACACGTGTGCTCATGTATGCTCCTGATCTAGCATTATCATGTAGCGAGGAGAACACATCTTCGATGAGCTTGTTAATTACTTCTTCACTGGCTGTGTAACCGATCACAATGTCACCATAGGAAGGACCTACCTAATATCTCTAGCAAACACCAAAATCTTTCCCCCAAACAACAAAGCACATCCCATAGTATCCTGTAGTTACCTACCAAGAGTCTCAACTGATTGACGCTTTGTCATGGCAACTTCATCCCAGATTATGAAGGACGCCCTACAAAGAAACTCCGCAGTACTACTCTATTTAGTGAAATTGCACATGCTACTGTTAGTGAGCTTAATTAGAATTTTGAACCTAGAGTGTGAGGTCCATCCACTAGGCATGATCAACGATGCTATACTAGATGTTGCAGTTGCAATGGCTATTAGGCCCATCGAACGTACATTAGCAAGCAATGCCTTGTACAGGTACGTCTTCCCCATGCCTCTTGGACCATCAACAAAAAAGATCTGGCTCCTGCTGTTGGTCACATGATCTATAATTTTATTGAACCCATCCCACTGCTGATCATTCAGAGATGTAAAAAGATCTAGATATTCTTGGTCCACACTGGTAGATAGCTCCTCTCTAACCTCTGTCAGATGGTTGCCTGAACAATCACTTGTTTCAACCACATTCGGAAGGCCATAGTTTCTAATAGCCTTCCCCATTGAATGTACCAAATCCCTAATCTCTAAGGACCATTTGCTCAAGTGCTACTGTGGGCGTGTAGACGCCTCTAGCGGTGGTCCGGTTGGACCCCCTTTGGGATTCGGCCGGGGGCGATATAGAGTTCTTCTTATGAGCCGGTGACGGAGCGTGGGATAGATAATATTTGGCGCAAGAGACACAGGGATTTATCTAGGTTCAGGCCACCCGGAGGTGTAATACCCTATGTCCTGCTTTTTGTGTGTGTGTTTGTATTGATTCTATGGAGGTTACAAGGGTGTTCTTCCTTACAAGAGGCTGGCTTAGAGCCCACCGACGATGTTCTATGAAAAGTGCTATATGTGGATCTGGATTCAGCCCTCGAAGCCACCGATCTCACCTAGAGTCGTATGCTTATCTATTCGCCAACCAACCAACCCTCTGCATGGCCTGGGAACTCCCCTTATATAGCCGGGGGTTCACCACAGCGGCCAAGGGTGACTTGGGTGCTAAGGAAACGCCCATTCCTCTATTTAATGCGCTGCGCCGATCCTCGAGCCATACGCCTCCCTGCCATGCCTTCGAACAGGGGCCCTGACATCTTTATGTCCAGCGGGCCCCGCGAGAGAGGACTTACCGGTGCTCTTCTGACCGAGTTGGCGAAACATCTGCTCCTGGGCCCCGGTGCCAGCGACCAAACGCGGGCCACGGGGCGCGCGGTGATTTGACCCAAAGGGGCAAAAGGGGTAACAGCGACGCGGGCGCGCGGGGCGGCGCGCCTGGTCGGTCAACAAACCTGTCAGACGGACCCATCCCCTGGCAGGGGCTATGGCAAAAAGGGATTTGCCCTGCATCGGATGGGACCCGGCCTGACCGAATTCATGCCCTCATAGGGCTTAGCATTTAATGTCCGAATGACAGGCATTAAATGCTTCTGCAGGGGTTGAGGCTTGCGGGAGAAGCCAACATACTACAGCGGTGGGCCCGGAGGAGGGCCCCACAGGGGGATCCTACGACCCCCGAGCGCTCTGATCCCGAGCGACCCCCTCGGCGCCCGAGGGGCGCCAGCTGTCCCGGGCTGTTCCCGGGCGACCCTGAGCGCTCGGGGAGCGCTCGCTGGAGAGCCACTCGGGACTCCTTTCGGGGAAAACGCCAGGGGGTTCGCTCGGGGACTTCCCCGAGCACTCCCCCGGGGCCCCACGCCCTGCGGGACGCCGGACGCTCGGGGAAGGAGCTCCCGGGCGTTTCCTCGATTCTTGGGCCTCGGACCCTCGGGAGCCCGGGGCCCTCTTTAGAGGGCTTGCATGGCCCGAGCACCCAGGCTTAGTCCACCGGGCCCACTTGCCACGTCAGTGGGGCCCTCGCCGTTCCAGCCGCCACGTGCCACGCCCTGCGGCCTCTGGTTGGTCTCCACCGGCGGTTCGGGGGACCCTGGGCCCCATTCCGCCGACAGCTACCTTGTTGGTTTGGCTAGGATGGTAATCTTCCGACATTGCCTCAAGATGCTTCTCCCACAAAGCTCAGATGTTGGTAGCCTCACAGAATATCGTAAGGCATCTGGAAATTTGCCGCCTCAGTTAGGCAGCCATCAAGGGATCTATCATGCTCTATGAGATTCTTTGCTCGCAAGCCTCTCTGAAGGTTGAGCATGGTTTGGCATGTACATTTTTTAAATCCTGATATGAAGTTGCTCCTTGGACATGATTTAGGAGCACCTGCAAGAAGTACCTCTCCTCTTCAGCAGGGTGCGCATACACAATCTTCCAATCTGTCCCCTCTGATTTCTCGCAGCCACTTCTTATTACCCTTAACCCACCAGAAGTGTTCTGGGAAATCCCTATGCAAGAAATTCTGTGCATAACTATCCACATGGTTCATACTGAAATACTTGGTAAGCATGGTCCTCGAAGAAGATGGCCGATTGATGACATTCTCCAAATTATCAGAACCTTTGAATGCAAGCATGTGCATGTTGGGCAAACGAAGCTGGAGTTGCAGAACAACAGGAGAGACACCAAACATATTGTCGATGTTGTAATCCGGCAATAATGAATACAGGGCAACGTACGCATAGCAGATCTAGATGGGTGCACACGGGAGACGAAGTTTAGACAGGTTCAGGCCCTCAAGAAGAGGTAATACCCTATGTCCTGTGTTCGGTGGATGATATTGCTTGGATCCCGAGTGCCGCAGGCCTTCGAGAGTAGATCTCGAGGTTGCTAGGGCTAGGTGTGTATGAGAGCTTACGAAAGCGTATGAAGCCTAGAGCTTGTGAGAAGATACCGATCGGGAGATCCCTACCTGGCCTTATATAGTTGACCAGGGTAGGGTTACAAGAGTCCGGATCGGTTTACAGATTGGTTTTCTAATTGGTTACAACAGAATCCGGGATTGCCGGGTAAGTATTTATCCCTGTCTTGTATTCCAAGTCGACGAGGCGCCCCCGTGTAGAAGTCAGACTCTGAGTAGTCGGCCCGGCCCACCCTATGTCCAGAGGGCCGGTATTGTCCTTCTTGACGATACCCGGGTGCTATGTCATCGTCACATATGGAAACCAAAAATCTTATGGATAGCCTCTAGAGGGGAACGTAGTGTGCATCCCTATATTGGCAAATCTCATTGATTATCCCATCATCAGGGATTATTCCTGCCTCAACTGAGAAAGATGCACGGTCATGTCCTTTATAGATGTACTTGAACAAGTACTTGATAGCCTTAATGTTCGAGCATGCTTCGACTTTGATGTGGCAGTTATACCGTGGCAGTTATACCACATAAGCAGACTAGGGTTGTACGAGACTACCCATCTATTATCCAACATGGCTCCCCTGACCTTTACTCGATGCCCATGTCCCTCCTCCTATAGATAGGATAAGAGTCCTTTCCTTGTTTTGTAGCGGGGAAGAACTCTCAAGGATAATGAAAACGGCAAGGAAAAGTTTTCTGAGCGCACCAGAGGGTCCATGCAGCACGTGTTTGCTGACCAGAGAATGCAATAAAAGGTACCTCTCATTATCAGGAATCTCTATAGATATCACCGCATCATAACCGTCTGAGTTTGCTAGCTTACTACCTGAGCGCATGATCAACAGGAAGTGCTCATGCGGGAGGCGCCTCTTCTAAAACTCATAACATGGACATACGATGCAACTTCACCAAAGTATTTCTTCCTGATCAAAAGGTCATGCACAGCTCGTAGCTTAGCCGTATATACTCTTGCCGCAAGATCTAGACGGTCTTGTGGTGTCTGCTCGGGCGCAAGATTCCTTGTTATCTCATCCCAGTATGGGTTGCAAGTCATCATGATGAAGTAATCTAGCTTCCCAAACCGCTGGACTATCGCCATTGCATCAAGGAATCTTTGCTGCATGTCTCTATCGTCTCCAGGAAAAGTGTGTGGGAGCATGATTCGTTTGCCAACCTTAGAGCCGTGTGACTTGCCAGTAGCAATGATGTCAACGACACCCTACAAAATAAATGAACCAAAACATCAGTAAACAACTAATGACCTATTGTATGGTCTTATCAGAATTTTAAAATTCAAAAATCATAGAATCGATAGTACCTGGTAGAGTTTAGCACGTATTAGCTTCTGATTCTCTGGCTTGGAATAGAAATCAAGCCTCATGGACTCAATCTTAATGTACATGTCAACACCCACTGCTGGAAAACAGCCCCCGAACAAGAAGATGTTAAAAAGGGTTTTCGTTACTTGTAGCTTGAAATAATAGTACTCCCTTGTGCCGACATATCTTATAGGCTTGGCTGCATTGCCCATCCTAGTAATAAAATCATCATCTTGGTTGTCGTTGTGGTAGTGTATAAATACCTGTAGGTAAATCTTCATGTTGTGTAGAAGTACAACCTGGGCCTTGAAAGTGTCATCGTGTGTGTCATTATATGGCATCCAACGATTCCAGCCAGTCTCGCCACCAGGAAAAAATAATGGATACACCAAATGATCATAGCACCCATGGTATGTTCTGATATATCGGGGACAATCTCCTCTTCCATACACGACAACACTCCAATCAAAACAATTTTGTGTGTCGGTCCCTTCAACCCATATTGTAGCCACCTGAGGAGTTGTGGGGGCTTGTACCTTCATTGGTCTAGTGTTGTATTTGTATTCAATGAAATCTTATATTCATCTAGGTTTGGAACAAACCCAATGCTCTTAAAAATCTACACATAAGAGTTGGGGTTGGGATCTAGTTGTCGGACCCCAGATTCCATAA